>JAFEMH010001276.1:0-180000 GCA_022495995.1 Adenophora triphylla var. japonica
CTTACTAAATATCATTGCCTGGTATTCACTTGCAATTTTTTTGTACAGATAGTAAGTTATGCATATGTGCCACTGATTTGAGTTTGAGATTCATTGTTTACTGTATAAAAAAAATTAAAAAAAAAAAAAAAACTATTCTTATACCTAGGTATATAGTCTTGTACCTTTAGTTATAGAAGTAGATCGTTTAATTAAAATATTAGTTTTAAAAAAAAAAAGATGAAAAATTATGAAAAAAATATTTTTATACCTAGTTATAAAAGTAATATTAGTTTTATACATTTGGGTATAATAGCGACGAGGAAAGGGTATATTTGAGCATGAGTTTTACGCGAAATTTACTGCATCTCGATTGGATTTTATAATTTTGATATATCATCTATGGGCCCTAGGGTCCCTCGGCCTAAGTATTATGAATTTTTAATTTTTGAAATTGTGTAACTTTTCAGATGGGACATCAAAAGGGGTGTTTTGTGCGTTTTCAATTGGGACGTAACTTGAGTATATCTAATTACAAGTTACACTAATACTTAGAGTTTTGCGATTTGAAATAATTATTGGTGTTTTAAATATTATTTTAAGTTAAACAAAAAATATTTCAATTATTATTATTGTAGTTTTCTTTTCACAAAAATATAATTATGGAACATAATATAATAATACTTCATTTGTCCCCCCAAAAAAAATATATTTAATTTTTAATTCAAGAAACATGTTTACTTTTTATAAATTTTAATGGTAAATATGAATAAATACTCTTGCAATTAAATTTTAAACCTTTAATTTTTGTAAGTATATAATGAAATATAATTTTTTATTTTATTTTAAAAGTAAAAAATAATTCATACATTCATACACAAAAGTATTTTTTGTTCAAAAATAGATATTCTTTCGAGAAAAAAAAATAAAAATTAGAAATTTTATTTTTGAATTTAAGAAACTAATTTATAAAAAAACATGATTTTATTCTATTTTTTCCCACATTGTGCTACGTGTAATTCTCCTGCATAAAATCCACGCTATGTCGAATTTCTAATGTGATAAAGTTGGATTTGGTTTATATATTTTCACATTTTTCACTTTTTTTTTTTTTTTTTTGATAATATATAATTGTACCTATTTTAAAATTGGAAAGGGGTACAGATTTAGATATTAATTTAAAGAAGTTGTTCGTTATTATAATTGAAAATTGGGAGGATGGCAATTTGACCAGGAACTCGATCTAAACTAAATGCGATCCGAATCAAAAAAATAGAATTTGATTTGCAATTTTAAAATCCGATCGATTTCGAATCATGTTGTTGGCCAAGATCGAACACACGAACTCTAAATAAAATGTTAATCTAAAATATAAGTAAAATTTATTTAATATTTTTCTAAATTGTATTTATTTATTTGTGTTTGTGGGTGAGATTTTGAATGATTTTGGACCTCATCCCTCTATAAAACATTCAACATTGTGATTAAAAATAAATTTGGTTCAAATAAATTTGGGCTAAAATAGATTTTTAATATAAGCTCGGGTTGGATCGAAGCATCATTGTGAGTTTCATTAAATATTCTGATCAAATAGGGAGTCAAGTCAAGTCCATGAATGTAAAATTCGGTTCGAATTCGGAGTGAAAGGGCGATCACCTATTTGGAAACATGAATCAAATTTGTCAAGTTAATTTATTTTAAAGAGTAAGATTTCTATTTCCAAATAATATTTTTTATTTTTATATTAGACAAATAAATTATATTAGACAAAAATACATCTCATTTATTATTATCGGTTCGCTTTACAAGTTGCTTTTGAGATTCCCCATAACAAGCTTCGTAATCTACGGTTGAAAATCAAGATTCAATAATTCCTAAAACACTTCGATAATACATGTTTAGACTTTTTTTTCATTTGAATGATTATATTGGATTTTTTCATTATAAAGATCAAAAGTATTGATGTGATATAGAAAATTTGGATTGGGCCTAAAAGGATTTATGGGCCCAATTTCAGTTATTATAGGCCTAGAAAGTAAGGGTAAGGGGCTCGGCGGCGAAAACGTTGGTGCGAGAAAGGGTGATCCCGCCTAATGGCCCGAGAGTAAGTGCGGCAAGACAAACACTCCCAGGAGAGATAGACTTGTGATGGATCGGTATAGGCGGGAATCGGCGGGAGCGACTTCCACTAGGTCGGTCGCGTAGTAGGCATAACTGCGGGTTATTGGTTGTCGCTCACGACTTGAGACCCTTTATCCCGCCATTACAAGTAGTAGCTAAGCTGTAGCTTGATTTGACAAGCCCAGCGGTGAAATCCCAGCTATGTAAAAGGTGGTTGGAGACCACTGGCGATGATTGACAAGTGTCCCCGTATGCGAAGGCACGTAGGCTGGAAGTATAATTAGAGGAATCTCTTTCATTTGCGTGGTAAGACTCTGCTCCTCTCTCGGCTCTATCTCTCTCTAAGTTTCACTTGTTTTCTTGTGATTTGAGCTACTAATCTTACTCTCACACCGGAGGGTTCGCCGGAGACACCCCGGCCTAGCACGTTCTTGTATGTGTGTAGGAAGCCGATCAAAGGAGAAGCGGCCGAAGTATCCACCATTTTCGATCCTGTGCAACCATAAAGATTTCTCATGGCGGCATCGGTTGGATTCTTAGGGACACGAAAATCCTCTCCGTTTGATTGGGTGGTTGTTGATTGGCGATTTACGTGCTCATTTTGAAGAGAGAAAGGAGTTAGGGTTTCTTTGTTAGGGTTTCTTTGTGAAGTACATGTTTTGAAGCCCGAAATCTGCACCTTAGTTTGCTATAAGTGTTGGTTGGTGTGTGGTCGATAAGTATTGGTATTATAAGCCCAGGAAAGTAGCCGGAATGGTACGGGGAAAAAGATACTCGAGCGAAAGGGTGCCCAGGAATCCGGTAACAGAGACCCCAGAAGGATGCCGCGAGGCAATTCGGGACTATGAGAGAGGAGATGTACGAGACCTCTCGGGCCGGCTTCGGCCAATCGGGAGTACTAGAAGGCGGGAAGAAAAGAGCGGGAATTTGAAAGAAATAAGGGAAAGTGGGGCGCAGGATCCCGTCCCTTCCAAGTACGAGTGAGGCGAGAGCCACGGGCGAGGAGTTAAGGAAGGAAAATGAGATGTTTATGAAGGTTCTCGCGAATAACGCAAGGTTGAGAAAAGATGGAGTCACGCTCCAGCGGAGAATCCCGCTGAATGTCGGCGGGAAGGGATAATAGGGAAAGATAGAAGTTAGTCGAGTGTGGCGCGAGAGAGACGGCGGGCGAAATAAAGATACGCCACCCTGAAAAGGAGAAAGAAAGACACCAAGATGGACGAGAAGTTAGTAGGGCCCAGAGACACGAAGAGGCCGCGGGTAGAAGAAAGCGCGCGGATCGTATGGAAGGAAGAAGGATGAGGATCTATCACAAATGCGGGAATTCGCGGGATGATTCCTATTACTATGAATATGAAAGTGAGGAGGGATCAACGGCGAGATATGGATTATGTTCCTAGCCGTTCAAGATATTCGGATGATGGGACTTATGTAGAAGAGAGGTCGCAAAGAGTTAAGGCAACACAGGAGAGTTCGCCAAGAGGAGTCTCCCGCGATCGGGATCGCGAGCGCATGAGAGGCGGGATCGAGAAAAGAAAGAGAAAAGCGAAAGAAAGCGGTTGAGGCAAATAGGGTTGCGGGGCGCTCAAAAGCAATTTGAGGCATTAAAGGCGCGGAGATGGCAGGCCGCAGAGTTGGAGCAAAGTAAGAAAGAGGAGGAAAGCAAGTGGAAAGGCGAAATGGCGGAGATGGCCAAAACGATCAAAGAATTGAAAGCGGGGACCAAGATTGAGGAGATAAAGGGTTCTTATCGCACCATTTGTGAAAAGTATCCAAATTGCCGCTCGACCCATTGTTCCGCATGCAAACCTACCAAATTATTCGGGAAGCACAAGGCGAACACTCACATTGGAGGGTTTGAGGTTACTTTGTCGCTGCGACGGAGAACGAAGCGGTAATTTGTAAAGCATTTGCGAGTACCACAGCGGACCATGCCACAGGTGGTTTTTGGCCCGGCCAGTGAATCGGTTTTAGGGTATCGGGATCTTAAATCTAAGTTTTGGCGAGTCGGTGGATCGAGGCGCGGCCGTTGAAGCCGAGTTATTTGGTTTCGAGCGGCGAAGGAAAGACATCTCTGCGTACACGGACGGAGTTTATAGGTGTTGCAAATCGTATTGCCGATATCACGCAAGGCGAGATCATTATGTTGTTTAATGCGAGCTTGGTGCACTGGATTCTTCAAACAAGAATTTTGTATGAGATTGCCCAAGACAACGGGCGAGATTGTATGAGAGAGTAAGGGCATATTGTAGTGGCGGGAAGGAAAATTTGTGGGTGAAGTCGTTTCGCGATTCAAGCTGCTGGAAAGAAAAAACGGTGAAGGAAAGAATTGAAGTGGTGAAAGATGATAACGAAGGTGGCCGGGGAGGTCGCGGCGGAAATAGAGCTGGGAACAGTGGAGCGGAGTCGAGGTAGCGGTAGGAGAGAGGGAAAGGTTTTCAAAGTATGGCCAGTTGAACACCACCGTAACCGAAATCTTGAGGAAAGAGGAGTTACCCGCACCATATGCTATCGAGGAAGGATCTTATATGGCCGAGAGATCGAGTAGTTATTGTGAATATCATAAAGACAAGGGTCGTGTGACGGAGGATTGCTTCAATTTGAGAAGGGTAATTCAAGGAGAGATTAATAGAAGCGAGTTTAAGCAATATTTGGAGAAAGAAGGTAGGCAAGATGAAGGGGTCGAGACAAGAGAGAGCCGCGAGCGAAATGTAGTTGGCGTTATTCGGGATCCATTGCCCAGCGTGGCCCGGTTAGATAATCGAGATTATGATGTTGTCGCACGATTTGATATCCCCAAGTTTGTTGCAGTGAGATAGGGTGATTAGCTTTTCCGGGAAGCGAATTGGCGGCGACAAGAGTCATAGGAGCCGGCCGGTTGTTATAACCATATGTCAGGAAACAATGTAGTACGAAGGGTGATGGTGGATTCGAGGGCAGCGGGAATGTTTTGTATTATGACGCCTTTAAGAGGATGAACTATGCGTGCGAACTTGATTCCTTATAAAGGATTTTTAGAAGGATTCTGAATCATTCGATCGAGGTGAAGGGAACAATTATGTTGGAGGTAGAGATTGGTGAGGGAAATGGCGAGAAGCGAGAATGTGGAGTTTATGGTGATCGACTTGGTTTCCCCTTACAACGCCATTGTTGGGATTCCATTCATGCTAAGTTTTGAGATGGTGCTTTCCATCCCACATCGAGAGGGTGAAGTATCAGGCTTCCCGGAGAGGGTGGGTTGTTTAAAGAGTGAAGCAATTCTGTGGCTAGAAAGAAGAAGGAGATGATGAAAGCGAAAGGAGCGTCTACCAGCTCGCTAACAATAAAATCAGATTCTCGCCCATTGAGGATCAATGTGATTGAGGCGGTTGATAAAGGAAACGTTGAATGGGTGGAAGCGAAAGTATGAGAATGGCACGGCAATGATTCTTGCGAGAGCAATCGAGATCCCAAGTAATGGTCAAGTCGAGAAAGGCTGATATGGGTTTTCCTTTGATATGCTCTAGTAAGAAAGTCGATGGCGAGATGGAGGTGGGGATGGAGATTTCGAATTCAACATCAAAATGGAGCGATGCTAGAGTGGTCCATTTTGTAGAAATGGGTGAGCCAAGAATAGAGGAGATTGTGTTTGAAGAGGCTATCGGCAGTGAATACGAAGAAGATTGTGAAATGATTGAAGTGGAAGATCACGAGGGCGACCTACGAAGCGAGTTTGTGGATCCCGGAAGTTTGTTCCCCCAAGAGTTTAGCTACCGGGAAGCGGAAAAGGATTGAGGTGGAAACCTTACGGACGCGGGATGAGCACGATATCAGCCGATGAAGAGCTAGAGGAGATAGAAATTAATTGTTACTTCCCGAGCAAAAGATTAAGATTGGAAAACAATTGTTTCGAGACGAGCGGGAACGTTTGGTGGAGTTTTGAAGGAGAATTTGGATGTTTTTCGCATGGCGGCGGAAGATATGAGAGGCATTGACGAGAATGTCGCCATGCATTGCACTGAATGTTGATCCAAACATTGAACCATTTAAGCGAAGGTTAGACATTTGTCGCCCAGAAAGAAAGGGCGGTATTGGAGGAGGTTGACAAGCTTATGAAGGCGGGAATCATTGAGAAAATTCAATATCCCATTTGGTTAGCATGCCGGTTATGGTTTTGAAGTCAAACAAGAAGTGGAGGATGTGCATTGATTTTCTGAGATCTTAATACCGCACTTTGCCCCAAAGATTGCTACCCACTACCCAAGATAGATAAGCTAGTTGATTCGATTGCCGGACACCGAGTTTTTAGTTTCATTGATGCATACTCGGGTTATCATCAAATCAAAATGGCCGAGGAGGATAGAGGCGCGGCTTTTAGAACACCAAAGGAAATTTTGTTATAAGATGATGCCATTTGAGGTGAAGAATCTTTGGAGCGACTTATCGAGAGAATGGTGAATGAAGTTTTTAAGTCACAAATTGGGCGTAACTTGAAGCATATATTGATGACATGGTGATCAAGACGAGAGAGAATGATCATGTTACGGATCTTGCGAAACATTTGAAAACTTGAGAAGGAATTCCATGAAGGTGAACCACTAGTAAGTGCACGTTTGGGGTAAGCTGCGGGAAAAATTTTTAGGTTTCTGGTTAACCGGCGCGGGATTGAGGCGAACCGGAAAAGATTCGAGGCTCTGCTAGATATGTCGCCTCCCAAAACTATTCGCGAAATCCAAAGGTTTGAATGGGAGGGTCATTGCCTTGGGAGATTCATTTCAAGATTGGTCGAGAAGTGTTTGCCGTTTTATAAGGTTTTGAAAGGAGTGAAGACCTTTGCTTGGGATCTTTGAGTGTGATGCGCTTTTGGCATTGAAAACTTATTTGGGAAAACCGCCTTTGCTGTGTAGCCCAGTGGAAGGGGAGGAGCTGTTTGTCTACTTGGCGGCTTCAGACTATGCGTGGCAGCAGTATTAGTGAGGAAGAGAAAAATGTTCAAAGCCGATTTATTATGTTTCGAAAGCTTTGAGCGAGATTGAATCAAGATACTTCAATGTCGAGAAAGTGGCGTATGCTTTAGTGATAGCGGCGCGAAAATTGCGAGCTTATTTTGTCGCGCACACTATAAATGCGTATTGAGTGATGCCCCATTGAGGAAAATTTTACAACGGCCGTGCAGCGGGAAGGCTGCTAAAATGGTCAATCGAGTTAACGGAATTTGATTTGAAATATGAACCCCGCCGGGCCATCAAGGCGCAAGCTTTAGCCGATTTTATTGCTGAAACTTCTTTCACCCAATCCCAAGATGAATTAATAGACGGAATCAGGAAGAGGGCGGCAAAGAAGGTTGCGCCCAGCTTGATTGAAGAGAAAGAGAGACCGCTTGATTGTTGGATCATGTTTGTTGATGGGTCATCATCCAAAGACAAGGTGGAAGCGGGAATTACGATTATCTCGCCCAGGATGAAGAGATCGAGATATGAAAAAGCCACTGCAATTTAAATTTGGTGTGACCAATAATCGAGGCCGAATATGAGGCGTTGATTGCGGGTAGAGCTTGCTAGAAGTATCGGGCTAACTAAGGTGGTGATTCATTCGGACTCACAGTTGATTGTGAATCAAGTAAAGGGGGGATATGGGGTGTTGAGCTTGGTTCTGAGAAGATACTGCGATCTGGCTAGAAACTTGTTAAAAAGTTTTGAATTTTGGGAGTTGAGTACGATTGATAGAATCGAGAATATGCGAGCGGATGAGCTGAGCCGGTTGGCGGGAACCGAGGAGCAGATCCTAGATGGTGAACCTCTGATAGAATTTGTGGAGATGCCGGCAATCGAAAGACCTGTTGTTTTCGAGATTACTAATGGCGAGAAAAGATTGGGTGTGCGAGATGAAGGATTTCTTAGAAAAAGGAGAGTTGCCGCGAGGATGAGGAAAAGCGAGATTGGTGAAAGTAACCTCTCCGCGATTTACAGTGCAAGATGGCGTGCTATACCGAAAATCTTTCTCAAAGCCTTTGTTAAGATGTGTTGAGTCAAGTTTGGTGCAAAAGGTATTATTTGAAATTCATGAGGGTATATGTGGCGGTCATCCGGAGCGAGAACGTTAGCGGACAAAGTTTTATTTCATAGGTACTATTGGCGGGATTGAGGAAGGATCTTGAGATTTATGTAAAGAAGTGTGAAAAATGTCGAGAGATTCGGGAACATTCCCTTTTGCCGCCGAGCAAACTCCCATCGTGCCGACTTGGCCGCTTCGATATGTGGGGAATCGATTTGATAGGGCCTTTCCACTAAGGCCAGAGTAGTTGCCGGCACGTTGTTGTTCTTTGTGGATTATTTTACGAAATGGACGGAGGCTAAAGCTACTGCGACAATTAGTGAAGATCAAGTGATCAAATTTGTTCAGGAGAATATTTGGTGCAGATATGGGGTTCCCAGAGCAATTATCTCTGATCATGGTACACAATTTGGAAAGAAATTCTCTGCGGAATGTGAGAGGGTGAATGTGAAACATTGGATGTCGGCAGTATACAGGCCGCAATGTAATGGGCAAGCCGAGGCGGCAAACAAGCAAATTCTTATCGCCTTGCGTAAAAATCTGGAGGGAAGAGGTGGAGCTTGGCTGGACGAATTACCTATAGCTTTGTGAGTACGTAAGAACGACAATCGAGGGTCAGCCGGAGAAACCGCTTTTGCTCTCACTTATGGGTCAGAAGCAATGGCACCTGCCGAGATGGCTTTGCCGACGTACAGGGTGGCTAATTACGATGAAGCAAGAAACGGGCAAAGACGATGTAACGACTTGGATTTGATTGATGAAAAAAGGATGTACGCGAGGATGAGAATGATCAACTATAAGCAAAAGATGAAGGCTCAGCATGATAGGCGGGTTAATAAGAGGTCATTTAAAGTGGGAGATTGGGTTTTAAGAAGTATGGAGGTGGCAGGAGCTAAGCCAGGATATACCAAGCTGAATGAAAAATGGGAGGGGCCTTTCCAGATTTCAAGTGTTGTGCGGGAAGGAACCTATCGTTTGAGAAAACAAGATGGAGAAGAATTGAAGAATGCTTGGAGTGTTGACCACCTCAAACAATTCTATCAGTGAAGCCGCCCCTTTTTGTTTCCGCAGTTTTCGATCTTTTTGTTGGCCTCCGTAGATAACAAAAGTTGCTTAACTTTTCCTTGTATTTTGTTTTGTTGGTTGTTGCAAAAGGGGAAAAGTTATGTAAAATTTGCTGATCTGGCGGCATGTAATGTGTATATATATGATAGTAATGACGACAAGGTTTTCTATCATTCTGTGATTCATGATTACATACTTGTAAAATAGAAAAGTCTTAACAGTCATTCTGTTTCGTGAAGCGACAAGAAGGTTACCGCCAAGAGAAGTGATGATGGTGACAAGAAGGTTGCCGTCAAGAGAAGTGATGATGGCGACAAGAAGGATGCCGTCAAGAGAAGTGATGATGGCGACAAGAAGGTTGCCACCAAGAGAAGTGATGATGGCGACAAGAAAGTTGCCGCCAAGAGAAGTGATGATGGCGACAAGAAGTTGATGAGTTGCGGCAAAGAAGGTTGCCGCAAGAGCTTTGCGGAGTTGCTGTTGCGAAGAAGGGCTAACATCCCTAAGCCAAAGAAGGGCTAACATCCCTAGCTGTTGCGAAGAGCATCGACAAAGAAGGGCTAACATCCCTAAGCATTGCCAAAGAAGGGCTAACATCCCTAAGCATTGCCAAAGAAGGGCTAACATCCCTAGCGTCGACAAAGAAGGGCTAACATCCCTAAGCTGTTGCCAAAGAAGGGCTAACATCCCTAAGCGTAGACAAAGAAGGGCTAACATCCCTAAGCATTTGCCCGAAAGAAGGGCTAACATCCCTAGCGTCGACAAAGAAGGGCTAACATCCCTAAGCTAGAAGGGCTAACATCCCTTGGAAGGGCTAACATCCCTAACTGTCGACAAAGAAGGGATCGCATTCCCAGAATGATGATGCGGCAATGAAGAGTGAAAGCTAGCCCGGTCAAGTCCATGCGAAATAAGTTTTGCGAGAAGGGTTTTTGGCCGTGGCCGGGCGAGATAAGTTATGGGTAAGGTGGCGACAAGGACCCGGATTGAAGCCAGGTTCGCCGGAATAGAGGGAAGCGACATCATTTCTTCTCGCACGATACAAATGAAGCGGTTGTCGCAACATAAAGATAGATTTGTCTAGCTCATTAATAGAGTGAGGCTGCCTAAAGACAAGCCTCACTATTTTTGAAGGGAGTAGTACGTATAGGGATAAGGCGACAAAGGAATCTTCAATAAACTATTGAAGCAAAATGGCGAGGGCGAAGTCAAAAGTTGGGACGTTGATAGACCATAAAAGCAAGAAGAGAAAATTAATAAAGAGGCGAGATGAAGTGTAAATGTAAGGCCGCAAACCGCGACATCCAAAATCAAAATTAATAAAGAGGCGAGATGAAATGTAAATGTAAGGTCGCAAACCGCGACATCCAAAATCAAAAGTAACACTGATGGAAGGGTAAATTGTTTAATACAAGCCAAGATAAATAAAGTTGTTTGAAAGGTAAATTGTTTAATACAAGCCAAGATAAATAAAGTTGTTTGAAAGGTAAATTGTTTAATACAAACCAAGATAAATAAAGATTGTTTTAGAAAAATAAGTGTTCAAGAAGCCGGACTATCTGGATCTTCGCGGGAAACGAGAGGAGAATTTGTCGCGGCTTGAGGCTGCGAGTGCGGCTTTGGCGGCTTCCTTAGGCTGCCCTATGAGCTCAGCGACTTCTGGGCAATCAAGTCAAACCAGAGAGATTACGTCGGGATTGGCTAGAGCGGGAACTTCCCAAGCGGGTTTACCGAAGCTTATCGTCGGCGGCTAGTTACGCGAGCTCATCTTTATCGTACGGAACCGGACTATGACCCGTACGACTAAAATCGCTATACAAGGTCTCAGAACCCCATTTAGCAATCAAGTCAGGAGTAATAGCCGGAATGTCGCCAGAACTTGCCGCTGCGGCACGCATACATTGAAGGAGAGCTTTGTCGTATAAGTCCATAGCGTCTGCCTCAGCTTTGGTATTGTTTTCGGCAATAGTGGCTTGGAGTTCTGCAATCAAAGTTTTGTTAGCGAGATCGCTCTTCACTGAGGCCGCCAAATCTGCCGACAAGAGTTTATGTCGCTCTTCGAACTTGATCTTTTGTTCCTCCATCTCGCGACGAAGGTCTTTCTCGACTTGGACGAGCTTGGCTTTATCCTCTTGAAGGGCGGCAATGTATTGTTCCACGTTCTGGAAGCTCTTCTTGGTTCTATCCCGCTCGAGACCTAACCCGCTTTAGATCTCCCTCGCGGCTTTCGGCTCGAGAAGTTTCTTTGCAACGATTCCTTAGCCCATAAAGTATGCTTGAAAGCTGAGAGAATGGAGAGGAAATCAATATAAAGCAAAACGAAACGAAAAAAGAAGCGAAAAGTTAAACTTACCCCAGCAATATGAAAGCCCGCATCATTGGCGGCATAATCCTCATTTGTGCCCTCATACTCTCTAACTCGCTCAGGGACGCAAGAACGCTGAATAATGCCGCCACCCAGCATTCTATAGTCTTGGTTGGTTGAATGGAGGTTCAAGTTTGGAAGATCAGGAACCTCACCAATTTCGGTGCTTAGTGCGAGAAGAGAAGCATGATCACTAGGCATTTTGAAGCCCGCCGTCAACCAGCTAGCGAGCTTAGCCTCGGAAGTTCCAGCGCCAGCAGAGAGTTGTTCGGTGTGCTCAGAAGCTGCCTCTTCGCCGACGCGGGATCGTTTCTGAGGGCGGGAAGGGGGACTTGACAAATGGCCAGTTGAGTCAGTTGTTGCAGTAACATTGGTGGTTATGGGATACGGTACTGAGATGTCCACGGGTTCGGGATCATCCTCATCCCTCAAGTTAAGGCCGGATCCTGGAGCTGGAGTCTTAGACTTGGAAGGTCTTCGGGATTTAGGGGCAGCGGCTTTCCCGGCGGCCTTCTCGGCGGCTGCAGCAACTTTTTCGCGTGCGACAGCTTCAGAATCGTCGCCATGGGCTGAAGTAGGAATAACCTTCTCGATGGATTGACTGAGGGCTGTTTGGCGGGTTTCAGCTAGCCTTTTTCGACGACTTTCCACGTTGGAAAGAGCCTCGCGACGTTGAGCAAGCGACATATTTCTGAATTCTGCGAAAAGAGAAAGAGCTCATTATGATAATAACAGGGTATGTCATAAAGAACAGGGAAATACAAAGTGGGGTTAAAGGCGAGAACTCATACTGAATACTTCATACATAGCTTTACAGCAATGATCAACTCGTTGGCATGGCACACACTCTGATCCAAAGCAGTTTTTAGAATGAAGGTCCCAGCAGGGACAAGGAATGTGAATGATGGAGATACGGGATTCATCAGTTGGGAAATAAAAATCGGGGAAGCCGGATTCCCGCAGAAGAGCCTGGTTGGAAAGAATATCTCGCCAAGAAAAGAGCGCTAGGCCGGTGTCAGAAGCAGCGGCAAGGACTTGTAGGATACGCCCTTTAAGACGAGAATCCCCAGAAAGTAAGGCTTTGTTGGTTTCGACCTTTGGGATAATTCCTCTCAAGTCGCCTCCATCATGCGACCAACCAACGCGAGATGTAATTAGAAGCGGTTTGGGCACCTTGATTATGTACTTTGCGAGGAGGGAGTTAGGATTTTGGTTCTTCCATATTTTATAGACAAGCGTTTCTCAAGTACACCTTCCCGCGTAGAGACGGAGGTGTAGCCATCGAAGAAATGAGCAAAAAGGGGAAGGGAAGGTTCGTGTTTCAAGGAGCGACATATAACTATATAGCTCACCAAAACTCGGAAAACGTTGGGATGGAGGTCTACTATTGCGGCTTGAGCTTTATGAAGGAATGAGGAAATGAATGGGTCCAAGGGAAACCTAAGCCCGGCCTCTAAATGTGAGACATAAGTGATAACCCCGTCAGTTCGTTGTCGCATTACAGCAAGAGTTTCATTGTCAGTGTAAGGCTTGATACAGTAAACGTTGTGGTTTATGCCAAATTTTGTGTGCAAAGGAGTTTGAAGGTTGGAAGCAGAAGCACTAGTTGTCATGATAGCGGCGGCAACATTTGGTTGTTACGAAGAAGCTTGGGCGCGAGAAGAAGTTTCCGCGGCAAGAGTATCCGATACGTCATGAGTTTGGAAGAAGATTGGGCAGAAGACATGCTGTTTTCCTCGCTAGAACTGGATCGAACCTGCTTAGAGAAGCGACGACTACGTAAATTGGAAGCCGCGGGATAGTCAGTGTCAGAGAAATCAGATTCAAAGCGGGAATGGTAGAGAGAGCAAATGTGCGAGCATAGTTCAAAAGTGTTATGAAAGGTTTGCATAGGGGCAGACTTGGGCAAAAAGGGGGGACCCCTAATTTCTAAAGTACTAAGAACGGCGGCATCGGCATCATGTCGCATAAGCATGAAGTTAAGATCCTCGCGCGGGATCCTAGCCCATGTCCCTACTTCCACCCTATAATATCCCCCCGTGTGTAAATTTTGGCCAAATCTAATGGCCCTAGTACAACACTTGGTTCTCGCCATTGCGAGAGATAATAAAACCGAAAGAAAAAAGCGGAAATTGAAGAAAATGGCGAGAAATCAAGCAAATACCTGGGAAAATGTAACTGAACGGACGGAGACGATGACCGTTGCCGGAATACGGCCGGAATCTTCAGAAAAATGAAGAATGTGGTCAAAAACGCACCCAGAGAGCGTTAAAACAAGGAATCGTGACCCTAAAAGTGAATATCCCAAAGAAATAAAGGAAACAAACGGTGAAATCAGTGAGAAATAGAGATTTTCCCCAAGAATCTTTCGCCGGAAATAGAGAGAAAATGTTGGGTAGAATGACTGGAAAATGAGAAATGGGGGACGGTAGACTAACCTTAGCACAATGGAGACGAAGAGGCGTGGTGAAGACGAAGAGGCGTGGTGGAAGACGGAGAGGCGTTCGAAATTTCTTGGGAAAATGACGATTCGAAATTTTAAAATTTCCCTCTCCTTTAATGAGGTTATTTAAAGGGGAGCACGAACATCGAGGCATAGTACGGCACTGACACATCCGCCCAAACCCATCCACCCTAGCTCGACACGTGGCCATATGCATGTCAATTAGAACCATAATCTCGCCTATATGCTTCGGTGGGATTAAAATCCCGCGTCTCTTGATGAATTTCTCGCCTGGTTCATAAATAATCCAGGCCTCGATATTGGGGGCTTCTGATGTGATATAGAAAATTTGGATTGGGCCTAAAAGGATTTATGGGCCCAATTTCAGTTATTATAGGCCTAGAAAGTAAGGGTAAGGGGCCCAGCGGCGAGAACGCTTGTGCGAGAAAGGGTGATCCCGCCTAATGGCCCGAGAGTAAGTGCGGCAAGACAAACACTCCGGAGAGATAGACTTGTGATGGATCGGTATGGCGGGAATCAGCGGTAGCGACTTCCCTAGGTCAGGTCGCGTAGTAGGCATAACCTGCGGGTTATTGGTTGTCGCTCACGACTTGAGACCCTTTATCCCGCCATTACAAGAAGTAGCTAACTGTAGCTTGATTTGACAAGCCCAACAGTGAAATCCCACTATGTACAAGGTGGTTGGAGACCCCTTGCTGATGATTGACAAGTGTCCCCCATGTGCAAGGCACATGGGGGCTTGGAGGTATAACTAGAGGAATCTCTTTCATTTGCATGGTAAGACTCTCACTCCTCTCTCAGCTCTATCTCTCTCTAAGTTTCACTTGTTTTCTTGTGATTTGAGCTACTAATCTTACTCTCACACCGGAGGGGGTTCGCCGGAGACACCCCCGGCCTAGCTTACGTTCTTGTATGTGTGTAGGAAGCCGATCAAAGGAGAAGCAGCCGAAGTATCCACCATTTTCAGTCCCTGTGCAACCATAAAGATTTCACATGGCAGCATCAAGTATAAGTGTTACCTTAAATTCGTGACAAGTATACAAATTTATTGAGGAAAGAATCCAAGCATTCATGGTACAAATAAAATTATATTTTATTAATTAATCTTATATATAAAGAATTATGTATCTTCATATATATTTTTCAATTTAGTAAATCTTATTTTCCGTCGAGTATCGACGGGTTACTAACTAGTTAATAATAATAAATCAGAGTATACTTGATAAATAATAGTACTCCCTCCGTCCCACTTCAATGTTTCATCTTTTCCTTTTGGTCCGTCCCACTTCAAAGTTTCCTTCCTTAAATGGAAAGTTTTCCATATATTTATACTCTTGCATCTCCATATATTTACAAAAAAAACATTCATTATACAATTATAAAGTTAACATATTTACAAAAAAAACAATCATTAACTTACTATTCATCCCACTCATTCTCTCTCCTATTAAATATTTTTAACTTTTACATTCTCTCTTCTAATCCCTACCACACATTTAACTTTTATATTCTATCTCCTCTAATTTTCTACTCACTTTTAAAAAAAAAATCTTAAAAAACGTAAAATCCACACCAAGAAACCTTGATGTGGGACGGAGAGAGTAAAATTTTGTCTCTCGACGAATTACTAACTAGTTAATAATAAATCCGAGTATACTTGAAAAATAATAGTAGTATTTTGAGACAAAATTTATCTTTTTAAACAACAAATATTTTGCGATTGATTGAGGGAGTAATAATAATTAGCAGCCGATAAAGTTGTCGGCATAAAAGATAAGTTATTCAAAAAAAATTCGGAATAAAAGATCGCTAATCTTAGTTGGATAATAGAATTATATGCATGGCTTACATTTTCAATAATAAAAAAGAAGGGAATATATGAGCTAAGAGAATACGTATATTGTCATAGATTATTGTTCTAATGCTACGAATTATTTAATTTTATGCCATGATTCCAAAATGCTATTGGGTAATGGAATTTCAACGACATATATTCCCTCTGTCCTATTACAGTTTACATTTATTATATATACGAAAATTAAGAAAAAATGTTCCTAAAATAAATGTTATGAATATAAAAATAAAGATAGGAGAGAGAAAATGGGTGAAGAATAATAATTGAATTATTGTTGTGAATATGACATATAAGTTTCATTAATATATAATCATAAATATTTTTATTTTAAAAAGTGTATAATTTGTAATGAAATATCTTATGAAAAAAATATGTAGTTTGTATAGGATCGGACAATCCATATATTAAAGGCACTCAACAATAAAAAAGATTAATAATTTTGATAAATGAGACACTCATTAGTCGTTCCACAGCGCTAGTTTTATTCCAGCTACCATGCCAGTGAAAAGCATCTTTTGGAATTTCCCTTTATTTCTATTAGGAATATACTACTCCGTCCCAATAAGAGCTGCCCATTTTTTGAGCAGCACGCAAATTAAGGAAATGGGGGAAAAGTAAAAATATTGTGAGTGTAATTTGAAAATAGGAGAGAGAATGAGTGGAGAGAATAGTAAATTATAATGGTGTTGTGAGTATTAAAATAATGGAGGAGAGAGAATGAGTGGAGGAAATAGTAAAGATTCCTTTGCCAAAAAAGGAAAGTGAAAGCTATTAACGGGACACCCAAAATGGCAAAATGGGAAGTTACTATTGAGACGGAGGGAATATATCATTATATTATATTTAAATATATATTACAATAAATAGATTAAGAAACATAATTCTTGTATTAAGGGCTCGTCTGGTACACAGTTTATAAACGGAGAGTTTTTAAAACGGAGCTTATTTCTGGACGCTATAATTTTGAGCGGCCAAAATATCCCCAACTTTTTAAAATTCAACGGTCTAAAACTCTCTACTAATACGCTTAATAAAAAAAAAACTGAGTTTTTTAATCTCCGTTTTAACAAAAACGCTCGACAAGACAGGGCCTAAATTAAGAAACACAATCTTAGAAACCTTCTCCTTCTAGGAGAATAATTCTTGTATTAGATTATGAAACACAATCTTAGAAATCTTCTCATTCTAGGAGATTCCTCATTGTAATCCTATAAATATGTATCTCTAGCTTAATAATCAATTGAGGCATTCAATACAATTCTTCTCTTCCTGTTTTGATTGACTTCGTCCAACCGTCATTATTCTAATAATTCCAACCACAAAATTATTATTATCACAACGATTTTTGTCCCCAAAATCACTAGACATATTTTTTTTTCAATTTTATAGTTTGATTAATTAAGAAATGTTATGAGGTTTCTAATTCCTTCCATAGAAATAATATTTTTGCTATTGATTAAAAATAACAGAACTCTAAAATACTATCACGGATAATAATGAACATTATCGATAGCACAAGATTTTGGGGGAAACTAGTTTCTCCTTAAATTATAGAAAGTCCTGTTTTATAAACTGTTCCTAAATATTCACTAACTACTTGCAAGTAGAAAAAAGTGGACTTTTTATAATTTATGGAGAAACTAGTTTCTCCCAAAACTTGCTCTATCGATAGTACTTAAAAATATTATTACCAGCACTCAAAAACACCGATGTGAGTGAGTGAGTTAATGCATGTGTTATTGAGTTTATGGTAGTGTAAAAGGGTACCAATTGTGGTGTTAAAAGAGTGTCATGTTGTTGTGTTAATAAGTTTCAATTATTTGTAAAAATATCACTCTTTATAAAACAAGTTACAGTAAATTACAAAAAAATGTCATCATATATTTTTAAAAGAAGTATCAATTATTTACAAATTATCATCGTGCATTTTGAAACACGTTTTCCTAATCTTCTTGGGAAAAAATGCATTTTCCCCAATTTTCACGTAAAATTCATTTTAAAAGACATACTCCCTCCTCCCACCCGACTTATGACAATTTGTCATTTTCCACTCGATTTATTACGTTTCAAAATGGTAAATTTATATTATTTTTATATTCTATGAGACTCACTTGTCATAATTACAACAACAATCTCCTTACTATTTCTCACACTCACTTTCTCTCCTATTTTATTTTTCATATTTATAATACCTCTCCCATTCATTCTCTCTACTCTTATTAGAGTAGTATTTATTGATTTCCGTGTCATAAAAGAAAATTATAATTTGAATGAGACTAAGGGAATAATTCTTAATTTATTTATAAATGTATAACAAAATTATTGATACAAAGTTGGTTACCATGAAAGTTCAGTTTAGGGACTAAGACATCCATTAAGTGCAGACAAAAAGTATAAATCATTTCACCAAACTCAACTTTGTTCTTTGTTGTGCACTAGAATCTTCTAACATCTTTAAAATCCATTAGCAATTAATTTAAACGAATTTATACTTTAGAATAATGCTTTAGCATGTAGGATGTGACAGATATCAAATGTTAATTAGTAGTTCTGATGTGATGGGCCTATAACAAACTATTATGCCCCACAAATTTTTACCCGGCTCAAACTCGAATATGATCTACTTAGAATCACGTATGGGCCCTTGATTCTCGCATCTCGTCAAGGGCTTGGTTCTCGCACCTTGTATCTCGTTTCTCGCCTCTAGCATCCTGATTCTCGCATCTCGTCAAGGGCTTGGTTCTCGCACCTTGTATCTCGTTTCTCGCCTCTAGCATCTTGATTCTCGCATCTCGATTCTCAAAACATGTTTGTATCTCCAAGTAAGGACCATGCCACCAGTCTAGTTTTTTGCCTTGATCTTATCCAGATGAAATCTCCTACTTGATATCCCTCCAACCACGGCGTGACACGTGTAAAGTAGCTTGATGACTCTCCACTACTTGGCTATATATACTCCCTCCCACCATTTACAATGTAAGAAATCTCTCTATCTCTTCTCTTTGTAGAAATGTCTTGTGATAATCTACATATGCTTGTTATAGATCGGATTGATGATTCTCACGCCGGAGAATTTTGGGGGGAAAGGCCCCCACACCCCTAATGGTGTCTTGTTTTGTAGGTCCCTCATTATATCGGACCCGAGTAACATCCATCTGAATCATATAGTTTTGCTGCCCCCGGTAAGTCATTTTTCATGGCAGCATCAGTTGGTTTCGTTGCCGGGACTGATTCTCTTTTCCGTTTGGATTGTTTAGCTTATTTCTTGTTTGTGCTATTGTTGTTGAAACCCAGAAACTATACCAAAATGGTTCATGATAAAGGAACCCCTTCTAAAACCATACCAAACCTGGCGCTGACAACGTCAAACCAGCGAAGTAAAGCTCGTGTGCCTACTGAATCTGGTTTGGATGGTGGTGTGCACTCAACTGATACGGATTCTACGGTGAGGCGTCGAAGGGCGCGGGAAGACAAGGAGCGAGATGAGGGAAGAGGGGCGAGACAGGGCAGGCAAGAGCCTTTGCCCCTCACTGATGATGAAGTTAGGGCGGAAGCTGATAGAATCAGGGCAAACAACGAGTTATTGTTACAGATTCTCGCCAACAACAACAAATTGATGGAGATGAGGCAAGAACCTACTCAGTTCCCGCAAATTGTGATGGGGAGAGCAGCGGGCAACAGCCCAACTAGGGGGCAAGCCGTCAGCCAAAGTGTTTCAAGGAGGGAAGATAGACGAAAGTGTGATATGTCGCCACCCAAAGACAGACCAAGAGTTCAAAGGCGAGAAATCACTAAGGCGAGATCTGAAGGAGTAGTGGGAAAAAGGATGTCGCAGGAGATCGTGGAGGATGGAAAAGGGAGGAAGGTTTATTATCAATCTTCAAATTCGCGAGATTCATCTTATTACTATGAGTATGACGGGGAAGAGATATACAATGGGTCAACCATGGACAAGACATACATGCCAAGTCGCTCTAGACATTCGGAAGAAATGTCGCGTCATTCATAAAGGTCGCGCAAGGACAGAGAGCCTAGGCGACATGAAAAGATTGAGAAGGCTGAGAAAATTGAGAAGGTTGATAGGGTTGACAAGGCAGAGAAAAAGGAGGAGGACCATTGGAAAAAAGAAATGGCGAAAAGAATCAAGGAGTTAGAGGCGGGAAAGAAAGTTGAGGAGGAAAAGGATTCCTACTTACCTCCATTCGTAAAAGAAATTCAAAATGCTGATCCGGATCCCACTTTCTGCATGCCGTCATTATCAGATTATTCAGGACCGCAAGAGATCGTTCAACGTGGGTGATTGGGTTCTTAGAAACATGGAGGCAACGGGGTGATAGGCTAAAGTCGCACGCCTACAAATTAACCAAAGACTTGGCCACAATAATGTAGCTAGAGCAAGTCCAGGATCGAACACGAAGAACGGTTATAAGTTCGCACAATTGTCACTTGGTCTAAGATTGATTTTGATTACTTCCTAAGACGGTAATAAAAACTAGATTGTAAACAAATAAAGGAAAACACTTTGGATTAATTAATATCCCCGTCTATCATTCAAATATCACCGGTCAATTCTTTTCAATTTTATCCTATTCACTCGATCATGAGATGTATTTCAATCTCTATCTCTTTCTTTAATATTAGTTAATAGCAGTGACACACTCACTAATAATCCTAATCAATATTCAAACCTAACTGACACAGTCTAGATTCAAAATACTAATTGATTCACGATTTAAGAGATGAAGATCGAGAACACATTTTAATGTTATTTCAATTAGATAATTATTTATTTTCTCCTAATTCACAATCCACCATGACACATGCATGAAATATAAAGATGCTACTTGTGAAATCCTATATTGACACAATTTTAGGGAATTCTAGCAATAAATCAATAACAAGAATTTAAACAATCGGCCTAATTGCAAAACACTAAAAATCAATTTAATCAATCAATAATAAGAGAAAATATAAAGAGTAGGTCTGCTGAGAAACGCGTTTCTCCATAACTATGGAGAAACGTGTTTTTAATAGTCAGAAGCTTTGCATTTGATATCCAGAAAAAAAAAACCCAAGGCCAAGACCAAAGCTTCTGGATATCCAGAAGCTTTGGGTTTGATATCTAGAAATTGTTAGGTGCATATCCAGAAGTATGTGAAATGTATATCCGGAAACTGTTAGGTGCATATCCAGAAACTGTTAGGTGCATATCTAGAAATGTGTTAGGGCATATCCAGAAATTGCTATTGAAGATTTCTGGATATCCAGAAACCTTCAAATGTATATCCAGAAACCATCAAATGAATATCCATAAACATTTTGAAGGTTTCTGGATGTTCATTTGAAGGTTTCTGGATATCACTTTCATAAGGTTCTGGATATCCAGTTCATTGTCGCGCGACAAGTCGGGACCCGTTTCTCCATAACTTATGGAGAAACGCGTTTCTCCCTAGATTTTGGCAAATATAAATAGGATAAAAGAGAGAAAAATAAATTAACCTCAATTGAAATCAAGAAGGGTTCAATAATCAATACCAAAGCAAAGGAGATTAGTTCTCCATGAAAGTCATAATCTTCAAAGGTTCCTTCCTCAATTCTAATGAAAACATAAGATAAAAACCTAAAGTCTATTAAAAACTCCTATTTATACTAGGACAATAACAAGGGAAAGAAATAAGTATTTTCTTTCCTAAAAATCCTCCAAAAGGCAGCCCAAAAGTCCTCCTCCAAAGTTGATTTCGGGATTCCGAACAAGTCCCTGCAGTTTTGCAAATTTCACTCAAGTTCTCTAGCTTCCAGTAATTTTAGAAAAGTCCCTGGTCTTCAGATTTGCAGTTTGGTCACTGGATTCTTCAGATTTCTGCAGAACAGTCTCCAGCTTCTCAATTTGATCCCTTAAGCTCCTTTTCTTCAACCTTTTTAGGCTCGACTTTGGCTCCTTGAAAGCATTACATCCGGATATAAAATAAAACAACTCAAATATCCTCGGATTACAATAACTCTCAATACAATCTCACTTTAACATACTATCCCAAAATTTCATCAAAACTAAACTGAATATATCAAATAGGGATAATATGTCTAGAAAAATAGGAAATTACATATAACATAATCCACCACATCACGGGGCCAAAGCCTTGATTCTCGAAGCTTGATGAAAAATGGGAGGGTCCTTTCCAAGTCGCCAAAGTCATTAGAGAGGGAGCTTATCAGCTAAGAAAGCAAGATGGTGAAGAGCTAAAAAATGCGTGGAGCGTGAATCATTTAAAGCAGTATTATCAATAGATTGCCGCTTGTTTTTTATGTTTCAAATAATTCGTTTGTCGCTTATTCTAGAATAGTAAATGTCATATGAAATTTGGTATTCTAGAATGGCGTGTTTTGATGTGATACGGAAACAAGTATTAATACAAGAAGAGCAACATATTAACAAGGCTTGTCAAAGTTTAATGTCGTGTTAATTTTTTATTGCATGGAATGACGAATATACGAGTGGCGGTAACAAATATGAATATCGCGCATAAATGGAAGGAACAAATGAGAAGGGAGGTTGCCACCCTAGTAGGCACCCTCAAAGAAAGATGGCCAAAGGAGGTTGCCGCCCTAGTAGGCACCCCCGAAGATTGAGGGCCAGTGAGGTTGCCTCCATAGTAGGCTCCCCCAAAGATGAAGGCCAGGGAGTTTGCCGCCCTAGTGGTCACCCCCAAAGATGAAGGCCAGGGAGGTTGCCACCCTAGTGGTCGCCCCAAAAGATGAAGGCCATGGAGGTTGTCACCCTAGTAGGCACCCCCAAAGAAAGATGGCCAAGGGAGGTTGCCGCCCTAGTAGGCACCCCTGAAGATTGAGGGCCAGGGAGGTTGCCGCCCTAGTAGGTACCCCCAAAGATGAAGGCCAGGGAGGTTGCCGCCCAAGTAGGCACCCCCAAAAAAAGATGTTCAAGGGAGGTTGCCGCCCTAGCAGGCACCCCCAAACTTGAAAAGTTGCCAAGGAAGGTTGCCGCCCTAGTAGGCACCCCCAAACTTGAAAATTTTCAGTTCTATAGTTAGATTATATGAATTATTTCCTCCTCAACTCGATCATGAATAATCGAGCTAAGGAGTTGGGGGCTTCTGATGTGCCTATAATAAAATATTATGCTCCACAAATCTTTACCCGGCCTAAGCTCGAATATGATCCACCTAGAATCACTTATGGGCCATTGGTTCTCGCATCTCGTCAAGGGTTTGATTCTCGCACCTTGTATCTCGTTTCTCGGCTCTAGCATCCTGGTTCTCGCATCTTATCAAGGGTTTGGTTCTCGCACCTTGTATCTCGTTTCTCGCCTCTAGCATCTTGATTCTTGCATCTCGGTTCTCACAGCATGTTTATATCTCGAAGTAAGGACCATGCCACCAGTCTAGTTTCTTGCCTTGATCTTATCCAGATGAAATCTCCTACTTGATATCCCTCCAACCATGGCGTGACACGTGTAAAGTAGCTTGATGACTCTCCACTACTTGGCTATATATACTCCCTCCCACCATTTACAATGTAAGAAATCTCGCTCTTTTCTCTCTTTTCAGAAATGTCTTGTGATAATCTATATATGCTTGTTATAGATCGGATTGGTGATTCTCACGCCGGAGGGTTTTGGGGGGAAATTTCCCCCACCCCTAACGGTGTCTTGTTTTGTAGGTCCCTCATTATATCGGACTCGAGTAACATCCATCCGAATCATATAGCTTTGTCGCCCCCGGTAAATCATTTTTCATTGCAGCATCAAGTTCCATTTAAATTCAATGAACAAAGTGTTTTTGGCTTTCACTAAAATTCGATTGCCCATCATTGGAATATGATTATTTATAATGAATTTCTATTGAGATACTCCTTCCGTTCCATCCGTTCCACTTGAAAAAACATAAAATTTCATTTTTTGATAGAGTAAACTGCTTTTTTGCTTCGCGTACTACGTGGATTATCAATTTAGCACCCGTATCGCGGAAACAACAAATGTATCATATGTACTGTTGATTTAATTGCAAAATTAATCAATTAACTAACGAACCCTCAGAAATTTAATGAATCTCGCCTAATCAACAACTAATTGATCTGTTACTGATGATGTGGTTGCTGAGTAAATGCTTAGTTGGATATAGTATAATTCTTTAATTATTTTATATATTTGTAATATTATAATATATGTGTATGTATATGTATATATTTTTTTGTATTCTTTAAAAAAAACAATTTTCGTATATTTATATACATTTTTATGAATCTGATGAAAGTGTTAAAATACTTTTTTTTTCTTTAAAAAAAAAAAGAATTTATTGTACAAGCTAATTTTCAGTTAACCTTTCTCCCCCGTCATAAAACCCCCCACCTATAGCCCTGTTACAAAATTGAACCAAATTTGGGAAATAGGGTCCTCTCTCCACCCTTACCCGTCTAACAACCCGATCCGACTTCTTCCCTGACACCTACACCGACAACAGCAATCGACCAGGCCGCCTTTCCCTAACCGACCTCCTTCCCTGACCAGTGTTGTTCATCTTTCCTCCTCCCCACATCCCACCATTATGCCGCCTTCTTTCCCTTCGTCGTCGCAGCCCTCCCCCACACCACCCTTCGCCGTCAGTGCTCTCCGCCATCCCACTCCTCCTGCTTGGTATTCATCTCCCCTCTTCTACGACTCAACCCTATATCTCCTCTTAACCGAAATCTATTAACAATTTTTTTCCAAATGAAACATTTCAACTCAATTTCTTGTTTGTGTGTGTTCGTTCGTGTGTATGTGTATGTTATAGATCTTATATCTAATGTGTGTGTGTGTGTTTTAGAATTTAGATTTGGTGCATGTTTTTGTGTTAGATCTCTTTGTGTGTGTGTAAGTACCCCAATCTGGATCGCTCTCCATCCCAGCATACGACAAAACCAGAGGCAAACTTCCGGAGGTCATAACTCCTTCATACGAACTCCGATTGAGACGTGCCATATATGGTTGGAAAGCTCTCGACGAGAGCTAGCTTGCCATCACATTCACAAGAGCATGGAAAGTCCGTACGGACCTCTTTGCATGCCAAAAGGTCCGTACGGACCTCTTTGCACCAGACATAATCATTACGAAAATCCCCTTAAAGTCCACGAGATTCCCTCAAATCCCGGAAATCCATCATTACCTAAGAGGTCCGTACGGACCTCTTTGCGCTTTCCACTACTATAAATAGAGGGCTTCCCCTCCTCATTTTTTCACACCTCCCACTTCTCTCTTCCTCCCTAAGCCTTCTGGCTCCCCTTCTAAGACCTTTCGAGGCATTCCCGGCCCCTTCGGATCCTTCCGAGGCCTTCCGAGCCCCCTCGAGGTGCTCTGAAGCCTCTCCGAGCGCTCCCGAGACGCTCCCCACGCGCCCCGAGGCACTCTCGAGGTACTCGAGGCCCCTCGTGGTACTCCGAGGCCTTGCACGGTCTTTCCCACGGTCCCGCTCTTTCCGAGTCAAACCGGCGATCCCAAACCTTGCCGAACCTCTCGCCCGAATCCAACCAACGATTCCAACGCACGCCGAACCTCTCGCCCGATCGATCCCGACGATCCCCACGCACGCCGAACCTTCGCCCAAACGCAGCCTACAGTTTCAACTCACGCCGAAACTCTGTCCGCGGACCACCGGCATCCCCGAAGCAATCCGAACGCTACTCCGACTCAAACACTATTCCCCGCGGAAGACAGACACGAACCAACATTGGTAAGGCTTCCTTCCTATTCTATTTCAATACATTTCAATACAATGTAGACATCCGATACAGCATGCATTTTTAAAAGCACACACACACACACAACTTTTTAAAGGATATTAGGGGTATCCGAAAGACTCGTTTTTACGAGGCGACTCGGGTGAGCTCTAATATTCTAATATTCTCTTCCCGAGGAGTCATCTGACCTCCGAACTCAAAATCTCATCACACAAAAACAGTTTAAAATTTATCTTTAAACTGCTGCCCTTTTTCAATGTTTTGGGCTTAATAAAAACGGCGTGGCGACTCTACAAAATGCGAAAGCAACACGGCGAGACACCTCCAACACGCAACGCTAAAACGGAATAAGCCCGAGATCTTAGGGCGCGATTGTCTTGCCTCTCGGATCAGGCGACTTCCCGAACGACGGCAGATGCGAGGATCTTGCAGGGGCTCATGCGAGCCGGATCCAGGGTAATTTCGGTTGGCGACTCCATTTGGGGACGTTTTGTTTTAAAAACTTTTAAACAAAACAAAAGATTTTTAAAACGATGATGAGGGTCAAACTTTCATTTTACCCCTTCCTTTAACTGTTGTGTGTGTGTGCACGTGCTTCGTTTTTATTTTACAAAAAAAAATAAAAATACAAAAAAATGCATCAATATACATCTCGTGCATACATTTAAAATTCTTCAAAAACTTCTATTTTACTCAGAAAAAGAATTTTAGAAACCGCCCCCTACGCGCACCGCTGCCTCGGTTACACCGCACTCTCCTCACACTGCCGCCTCGGTTACACCGCACACTATGCGCACTGCTGCCTCGGATACACTGCACACTACAACCCTTAACCCGGAGTGGTCTCGGTTGCGATCCGTTTGGTCTTCCTAGGCCTCTTGGGCGCGCACGGGATCATTCAAACATCCCATCCTAGCCAAGCGTCAACCCTGCACGTTTGAGTCTTGAGTCACGCTCTGTCCAGGACTCGGTTGGTTTTTACCCGGTCAGGTGTCATACGGCTGGATACATATACCATGCCGGCCATTTTTCGAGTCAAGGCTCGGAACTCAAGATCCTTGCAAGCAAAGCGATGAAAGGTCATGCTAAAATCTTGACTGATCTTGATTTCCGAAGCTACACCTGCAACGATGTTCCGTCCGGATATACATCCATGCTCGCATGACACCATGTCATCACGCTTTGATACGTCGCCCATGACGATATGACCCAGCCAACGCCTAACGTCACGCATCCTTGGCGCAAGCAAGGTAAAGAGAGGTCATGCCGAACTCTTGACTCCGATCTTGACTCGGTGGGCTCGGTTCACTATTCACATGGCTAACGCATCAAAACGAACATGACAGGCTCGGTCCTTAGGTTCGATTTTTCTTTTAGGCCGGTGGAAACCGCTTGCACTATAGGACCCTCGCACGGGCCGTCCACCCCGGGATGTCGAAATCTGTGTGCAAAACGAGGGCTTATAGCCGCACGTATGGTCTCCATCGACCCGGGATCTAGCATAGTTGCGAAAAAGAAGAGCAATCTTTTCCAACCTACCTAGGATTCTCGAGAAAATACTGCTTTTAAGTAAATTAAAACAACAAAAAAATCGAGAAAATAAAAGAAACGGAAACCGCATGCCACGTGAGCTTTCCCCTTCTATCCCGTTAGGCCATTCCTGTGTCTAAACCTTGCCCGTCACCCTCCAAATAACCGAGAGTGGTTGAGAATCCCCGGAAGCCGCCTTTTCAGCATTGAGGTCACAAGGTCCGATAGCTCGCTTCCAGCTTCAACGGTCCGCACCGTCCAATACTCCCCATGACGGGATCAGAGATAACAAAGTGAGGGAAACGGAACCCCGCCACTAAGGAATCTCCAGACAATGGAGGAGGTGCTGCGAGCCTTCGAAGCCATCAAGAAGCGCCAAGAAGAACAGCAAGCCTGGATCGTCGACACCTTGCGTCTTCGAGGAACAGTTGCAGTTCCCCAACCTGATGGAACCTTTGTTCTCATAGAAGACGAAGACATACCGGCTCCCCCGGTTTCTCAAAGCTATCAGCAGGTCCCGCCTCCGCCAAGCTACGAGATCCCAGCAACGCAGCAGCTCTCGCTCAAAGCTCCTCCGGCATCGGGCCAAGCAGCTCCGACATGCTCGCCTCAGATCAGTCTTTCCGGCTCTGCACATCAAGCTCATTACCAACAAAGACACATACGTGCTCGCTCCGCTGAATCCCAGTGCATCTCGGTATCCCCCAGGATTCAATCCTTTGCCTCTATACGAGCCTCGCAATCACAATCAGAAGTCCCCATTCTTACCAGGGACAGGCATCCCGAGCGGATATCCCGACATCTCAAGTTTGCCACCTGCTAGCCTGCCAATTGGGGCTAACGAATCGTTTCCCCAGTTCCCAAACACAGCCCTTAGCGGACCTGGCAATCACGCCCTCAACTTCAACACCCCAGGGTATGGGTTGGTATACACTCAACTACCTCCCCAAGACTCCCGAATGGCGATCCAATCAGCCAATCCACCTCCATCTTCGATTTCCGTCCCCGAAAAACGGTAACCCACCTCGCACACCGACCCTCACATGGCTTGGTTGATCGAACAGATGAAAGACATGCAAGGCAAGCTAGCTAGTTCTCGGAAGGACTCCCTCCTGCCTACCGATCCGAACAAAGTGGTCCCTCTCCCTCCAAAGTTCAGGATGCCGGAAATGGAAAAGTTTGACGGAATGTAATGCCCAAAACCCACATCGACACCTACGTCCCGGGTATGAGAGCCAAAGGGCAACCCTCAACGAGATGGCGGACCACTTCCAAAGATTCTCTCAAATCCACGGCGCTAAGATGGTTCCTCAATGTAAAGGCGTAAAACCGCTCCACGTGGGACCAAATCAGCGAGATCTTCCTAGAGAAGTACCGCGCCAACCTTGAGTGGGAGACAAACCGCCACGATCTCGCAAGCCACCGAGCAAAGGATGATGAACCCGTTGGCGAGTTCTACAAAAGATGGAATTGGAAGCTTAGCGAGATAATGGATCCGCTTTCCAAAGAAGAGCAAATGGATATCTTCCATTCCCGCCTCAAACCATCTCCCGAGGGCCTTGATTAGCCACCACTTCTATCCCGACCTTCGTGCTACGGTCAATGCCGGACCAAGTTCGAAAGACGCCGAGCCTACAAAAGACACCACCACTCTTGCTCCTTCCCACCGCTACTGTGCACTCGTCAAATTCGACGCCTGTTCCAAACATAGGAAAGGAGGCCGCCGGAGCAGCCCACTACATCCGTAACGGAGTCCAAGGAAGCCGCGATCGCCGCCCCGAGAAATAACAATCCTCCCTGCACGCAGCGTTCTCAAAGACTTCGACAACCTTGGAATGCCTCTAAGCCAAGTGTTTGAGGCGTTGATGAAGCGTAACATGCTCAAGCCCCTTGAGAATTATCAGCCGAGGAATCCTAACCTAAGCGTGGATATGAGCAAGCATTGCGCTTTTCACAACTACCCGGCCACACCACCGACAATTGCGTCATACTAAAACAAGCGATCCAAAGGCCGATTGAAGAAGGAAAGTTGGAATGCCCACGCGGTCCCAAAGACAAGCCTGAAATCAATTCCCCAACAACAATTGGGGAAAGCATCGCAGAAGCCTTTCGACCTTCTCAAGCGCGTCAAAAATGCCATTGAGGAACCGGGTTACCTTCTCATGACCCACAACCAAAGAAAGAAGAAATCGTCCGGAAGCTTGATCTAACCCCGCCTCCTAGAGTCTAGCTTCTAAAATAAAAGACCCCGAGTCCGTCGTGTTTAAAGTTTAAGTCTCTCGAGTCGTCCGACGGCCTTATGCCCGAAGATTATGTGTTTGTAACAAAAATTGCGCTTCTTTATGCTTCGAATAAAAGTTCGACCTTTCGAGTATCCCTCATTGCCACTTTAACAAATGATAAATTAACTAACCAAAACAAGCTTAATAATGATTCACTTGATAAAGACGCAGACACATTAATGAACAATGCATTAAACAAATCTTTAAGCATGTTGTCAAACGAGAGAAAATCGGGCCCAAGCCGCCGAGAATGTTCTAACCAAAATGAATTTGGGAACCGCCGAAGAGTCCAAAGAGACGCAAATCAAAGAATCATACAAATCCACCTCGTAGGTTCTAGTACTGTTCTGATTCAATCAGGTCCTCCTCCGACATTGTAATTAACTCTTCAATTTTCCATACGAAAGTTTTCTTTCTTTTCTTGCTAGACTTGAGACATTATTTTGCACCCCACATTACATTTAATGAAATGGTTTTTGTTCTATGTGATCACTTGCATTGCTCAACAAGTAATTCGACAAATGATTAATGCTTTGATTAATTGGTGTGAGAAAGTCAATCAAGCAGCTCCCCATACACCTTACCATACCCCACACAAAGGCCTCCATCAAGCCATACACTTTCCAAAACATGTCCCCACCATCACCTTGACCAAGTCAACGACGGCAGAACATCAAAGGACAACAAAAGGTCACTCAAAGATCAAAAGATTGACCCCATGTCGACAACAATTTAGGGGCTTGCCTTCGCCCTCGTGCGCATCAAGAAAGTTCAAGCAGGGCTTGCCTTCGCCCTCGAAGCCGCACAAAAAAAAAAAAAAAAAAAAAAAAAAAAAAAAAGAAGCTCAAGCGTAAGCTACACAAAAAAGCTCAAGCGTAAGCTTCACAAAAATAAATGAGGTCAAAGACCCAGAGCCAACGATCAAGAAGCAATGGATTCATTAAAACCGCCGTCAAATACGACTTGTCAAGGAATCACCTCAAGGCCTCGTGCCTCATCATTCAACCTTCCGAGCCTTTTCGCCAAAGGCCGCGCAAATATTCATGCCCCGGCCCCAAAGCCAAACACAGCTTCAAACCCGAACTACGTCGACCCGAGCTCCTTGTCTTAAGGGGAACGTAGGCATCCGTAAATGGTCCGATCATAAACACATACAAATCCACAAACCCGATCTCATCAATGACCTCTCCTATACACAAACCTTCTTTCACACTGCATCAACTCGATCCTTGATACCGGCTGACTTTCTCCTCGTGATTAATCAAAGCATATCAGTTTAATTGTTGAATAACCCGAACATCAACAAAGGGTTTTAAGCAAACAAGTGATCATTGTGAACAAATCAAGTTTTCGATGTCTCGACAAGTCTTCTTTTTCTACAAAATAGGACAATAGAGCTAAACACCGATTTTACTGTCAAAGAAGGGCTTCCATACACTTTTACAAGCTTTTCAAGACTCATACTCTCTCAAAAGAGTCAAACCCAAAAGCATTTCTTTTGTGCCTACATCAAATAAGGCATTCACACAAAAGGGGACCCGTTCCCACCTTTTCAAAAATAAATACGCCCTTGCAAGTGTACATTACGAGTCATTTCTTCCACAAAAGAGGGTCGAACTACGCAGACCCGAGCCTCTCACCCGAGGGGAACGTAGGGCAAACTCTTCATTGGTTCGGTCTAAGGAATACACAAAATTCCAAAAATTAATGCCACCAAGGCTCAGAAAGAAGCAAGCAAGAGATTTTGCGTCTCGACAAAGCTTTAAAAGTAAATCACAAATCATCACAGTTAAAACACTTCTTGATGAGTTCAAGCACGGTCTACTCTCAAACTCACAACATGCTAAAAGACGACTTAAAACATTTAACAATCAATGTGTCCGCGATGCCGATGAATGGATACTCGGTGTTTCGTAAGGTCATTCCATGCTACTCGCGTTTGGCCCTTCATCACTCTTTCCTTTCCTCCCTCGTCCCCAACGAAGTCTTTTTCATTCCCCATGAGCGAGTTCTCGTCTCCTCATTCCGAGATCAGAGTCCTCCTTGTCGTGTCAAACGAACCCGCCGCTCTCGAGCATCGTTCACCCGTGCCTCGGCTCGGATCTCCTCCCTACGAGTCCGCAAAAGGGGACCTCTCCCGCCGCCCGTCAACTCGAGTCCCGTAGTCAAACAAAGCGTCTCCCATGACATCCCGAGGGTTAGACCAAGCTTCGCACTCCTAAGGCTATAGCGGAGACGACAATCTTGCCCTGCACTGCTTCACGCCCGCTCCCCAAAACCACTGGGTCCGCCCGATATGCTACTCATACCAATCCAGGTACTCGATGGTCAAGACAACATTCTCCCGGCATCTAAGGAGCACCACAGAGGGAAAGCGGAATACTTCCATACCCTCGTAAAATACATAAAAGCATCAGATCTCGTCATGCGGAAAGAAGCTACCTCCACGCTGGCAATGTCATCCCAGCCTCAAAGAAAGGCTCCCGCCTCATCCCGAACCGACGGGAAACAAGCAACGGAACACGTAAAGAGGACCAAGGCAAACACGGAACTCGACAACATAGGAACCTTCCCGACAGGCCCTCCTAGTTTCAATCTCCCAAAGGGAAACCCACCAACGAATCTCGATGCGTACCAAGATGTGCCATCCATCTCTCCCAAGCTGCATCGATCCATGTCCAAGACAAAAGGTCACCGAGCAAACGTCCACGGACTAAGAGACGCCTGAGACTCAGCATGGCTCAAGCCTCTCGCAACCATAATGCAAGCAAAGCAGGGCTTCCCCGCATGAATCGGTCCCTCATCACCGATGATCTACACCGTGGAAGGTTTCCCGGAACCAAAGGAACGATATCCTCGCCCGCCCGACAATGGCCTCGCCATATCAAATGTAGCACCGTCACATATCCCGAGGTAGCCAACCCCGAAAAGAGTGGCTATCAAGCACAAAGCGAACGCGTCCCAGAGACATCACTTCCCGCCACCGCTCATGAAACCTGCATCAAAGCCGCTTCAGCCTCCCAACCGGCCGTAAAACTTGCCAAAGCCGCTCGCCTCCATTAACCACAAATGCATTCCCACTCATGCGACATGCACAAAAATAATAATAAGCTAGCAACAATTCCTAGGTCAATCCCGGAATCACAAATACGTCATTACATCTTAAATAAAATACTTTCTTGTGCAAATACAAGTGTTTTATTACAGTACAAAATGTCTGTTGCTCTACAAAAAAACAATGGAAAGAGGAAAAGCAAAAGAGCCCTAATCCGATTCATCATCATCCTCCTCCACAAACGAGAAATTCGGGCATCTCGGCGCTCCGCCAGCCCACATCATCGTCCCTGGTGAACCCAAAGACCTTCCTCAACCGGATAATCCAAGAAGTCCACAGAATAAGAACGAAGAAGGAAAAAGAAGATGAGCCATCCCTCCTCTCCTTGTCCAAAGACTCCGAGGCGTCCCACGTCCTCGCCAAGTTCGTCCAGTTCGCAGGCGCCATCTCGCCCTCACCGCAAGTTCGCACAGAGGCGCTACCTCGCCCTCACCAAGTTCGACAGAGGTTCCACCTCGCCCTCACCGCAAGTTCGACAGAGGCGCTACCTCGCCCTCACCAAGTTCGCACAGAGGCTCCATCTCGCCCTCCCCGCAAGTTCGACAGAGGCGCTACCTCGCCCTCACCAAGTTCAGACAGAGGCTCCATCTCGCCCTCCCCGCAAGTTCCGACAGAGGCGCTACCTCGCCCTCACCAAGTTCCGATAGAGGCTCCATCTCGCCCTCCCCGCAAGTTCGCAGAGGCGCTACTCGCCCTCACCAAGTTCGTACAGAGGTTCCACCTCGCCCTCACCGCAAGTTCGTGACAGAGGCGCCACCTCGCCTCACCAAGTTCGGGACAGAGGCTCCATCTCGCCCTCACCGCAAGTTCGACAGAGGCGCTACCTCGCCTCACCAAGTTCAGCAGAGGTTCCACCTCGCCCTCACCGCAAGTTCGAACAAAGGCTCCGTCGCGTCCTCATCCTTTCACCGACTTCGGGCCAAAACGCCACGCATCCGCAAAGATTTCAAAGAATCTTTGGCCGTGGGCGCCACACGTCCTCAACATTTTCAACAACTCGATCGAGGCGCCCACGCCTCTCTAACACTTCAAGAATTCAGCCAAAGACGCCACCATGTCCTCTTCATCTCTGGGCCGAGGTGCCCCACATCCTCAACAATTCAACTTCCTCCTCACAAAGGTGCTCTCCTCCCGCAGTAAACACAAAGCAAAGGTATGTCAATAAACTTCAAACGCAAGACATAGCTGTAATAAATGCTACATAAAAGAAGAATCCCAGCACGGCATGATGCCTTTCCAAAAATTCCCACAAACAAAGTTCCATATAGGATCCACAAAATGCCCATCAAACTCAACTTAGGTCCAGACGCCTTAGAATAGTCTCAACTTAGGGGTCGTTTGTTTTTTTGTTTTCAGCCTTAAATGCCTCTTAACTCTTATTCATTAAGAGGATTAGAAAAATAAGTGTGTTTGTTTTTTTTTTTGAAATAAGACTTAAAGGCTCTTAAAAGCCTCTTAATTTTAAGAGGTTAAAATGTTGTCAATTGCCTCGAAAGCCTCTCGAAAGCCACTGTTTCATATTTGGTTTTGGGTAATTTTTTTTTTAAATCATTTCTTGTTTCATAATGCATTTAAGTTTTTTTTTTTTTTTTTTTTTTTTAATTTTTTTAATTTTTTAATCAAGCTTTGGATAATGAATTCGTATACAAAATCAAACAACTTATCCAATTCGTAATTCGCTTTCGATTCTTTGCCTCTTAATCATTCACCATTTTCGAACCGAAATCGACCAAAGACTTATCACTTAAAAAAAACAAAAACCCCCTTAGGTCATATTCCTGAACTAGGTCCCAACTTAGGGTCATATTCCTGAACTAGGTCCCAACTTAGGGTCATACTCTTGAACTAAGTCTCCCTTAGGTCATACTCCTGAACAAGGTCCCAACTTAGGTCATATTCGAACTAGGTCCCAACTTAGGGTCATATTCCCGAACTAGGTCCCAACTTAGGTCATACTCCCGAACAAGGTCCCAACTTAGGTCATATTCCCGAACTAGGTCCCAACTTAGGTCATACTCCCGAACTAGGTCCCAACTTAGGTCATATTCCCGAACTAGGTCCCAACTTAGGGTCATATTCCCGAACTAGGTCCCAACTTAGGTCATACTCCCGAACTAGGTCACAACTTAGGTTCATACTCCCGAACTAAGCTTCAACTCAGACATCACCACGTCCACTCACCACAAACCTCACTACTTCACCACAAAAGTGCCTCCTAAGGCTTTAAACCACTCGGTCCCGAAGACCGTATAAACCTCCCCCATCACTATCTCCACCGAAGGCTTTAAACCACTCACCGTATAAATCGCCCAAACTACTATCCTCAAATAAGGCTTTAAACCACTCGGTCCGGAGACCGTATAAATCACCAAACTACTATCCCCAAATGGAAGGCTCTAAACCACTCGGTCCGAAGACCGTATAAATCTCCCAAATCACTATCGCCGCCCGGAAGGCCTTAAACCACCCGATTAGGAAAATCGTAAAATTTCCATCCCGTGATACCACCACGCCCTCACAATTGACTCCTATGTCACCACATATCGACATCACCCCGTCCCTTATCACCGACCTCGGCGGTCACACAACACTTTAGTGGCACCACCACGCTCACATACACTCACAATTTCACGACCTCTGAACTACGACCGTGCTTGATTCCCGCCAGTGGATACGTAGGAATCCTATCACAGGTCCACCCATCGACCTATACGGCCACTCAGACACCACCACGTCCTTATCACCGACCTCGGCGGTCACACAACACTTCGTGGCACCACCACGCCCGCACTCACAAACACTCACCCCACACACGAACTACGATCGGTGCTTGATTCCCGCTAGGGATACGTAGGAATCCTATCACAGTGGTCCACCTAATCGACCTAAACGGCCACATAACAGACACCGCCATGTCCTCACGCACCGACCTACACGGTCACTTCCTCTCCCAAAGACGCGATCCGGATCAGGACCCTTATCTTATCGACGACCCCACTTCTTTCATAAGTGACGTCGCCGAGGGGCTTCGTAAGTACCCCAATCTGGATCGCTCTCCATCCCAAAGATACGACAAAACCAGAGGCAAACTTCCTGAGGTCATAACTCCTTCATACGAACTCCGATTGAGACGTGCCATATATGGTTGGAAAGCTCTCGACGAGAGCTAGCTTGCCATCACATTCACAAGAGCATGGAAAGTCCGTACGGACCTCTTTGCATGCCAAAAGGTCCGTACGGACCTCTTTGCACTGACATAATCATTACGAAAATCCCCTTAAAGTCCACGAGATTCCCTCAAATCCCGGAAATCCATCATTACCTAAGAGGTCCGTACGGACCTCTTTGCAGGTTTCCACTACTATAAATAGAGGGCTTCCCCTCCTCATTTTTCACACCTCCCACTTCTCTCTTCCTCCCTAAGCCTTCGGCTCCCCTTCTAAGACCTTTCGAGGCATTCCCGCCCTTCGGATCCTTCCGAGGCCTTCCGAGCCCCTCGAGGTGCTCAAGCCTCTCCGAGCGCTCCCGAGACGCTCCCACGCTGCCCCGAGGCACTCTCGAGGTACTCGAGGCCCCTCGTGGTACTCCGAGGCCTCGTCGGTCTTTCCCACGGTGTCCCGCTCTTTCCAGAGTCAAACCGGCGATCCCAAACCTTGCCGAACCTCTCGCCCGAATCCAACCAACGATTCCAACGCACGCCGAACCTCGCCCGACCGATCCCGACGATCCCCACGCACGCCGAACCTTCGCCCAAACGCAGCCTACGCTTTCAACTCACGCCGAAACTCTGTCCGCGGACAACCGGCATCCCCGAAGCAATCCGAACGCTACTCCGACCTCAAACACTATTCCCTGCGGAAGACAGACACGAACCAACATTGGTAAGGCTTCCTTCCTATTCTATTTCAATACATTTCAATACAATGTAGACATCCGATACAAGATGCATTTTTAAAAGCACACACACACACACAACTTTTTAAAGGATATTAGGGGTATCCGAAAGACTCGTTTTTACGAGGCGACTCGGGTGAGCTCTAATATTCTAATATTCTCTTCCCGAGGAGTCATCTGACCTCCGAACTCAAAATCTCATCACACAAAAACAGTTTAAAATTTATCTTTAAACTGCTGCCCTTTTTCAATGTTTTGGGCTTAATAAAAACGGCGTGGCGACTCTACAAAATGCGAAAGCAAAACGGCGAGACACCTCCAACACGCAACGCTAAAACGGAATAAGCCAGATGCCGGGGCGCGATTGTGCTGCCTCTCGGATCCGGGCGACTTCCCGAACAGCGACGAATGCGAGATGCCGGGGCTCCGCGCGCGAGCCGGATCCGGGTAATTTCAGTGTGAGTTACATCTTTGAATGTGGGTGTTTTTTTTAAGCAGATATATGTAGTTGGTTGTTGGATTTTTTGGGTTTTTGGTTTGAGTTGATCTATATATGTGGAGTGTTTTGAGTAAGGTTTATGTATGTTGAGTATTTTGATGGTGGTAGACGGTTTGATGGTGTAGGAGTTGGTGGTGTGAACTTCATGTGAGATTAAAGATGGAGACGGTGGTGAACATTGGTGGTGGTTGGTGTTGGGAAGTTGTAGTGGAGAGATAAAGGTGCATTTAGATATAATGTAATACTATTTAATTAAAAAATATTTTTTTTGAAAGATTTTAATTCGAAAATAATTATATAAGTGTATTAGAATTATTATAAATATATAAAATAATTAAAGAATATATACTTTATCCAACTAAGCACATACTCAACAGCCACATCATCAATGACGGGTCAATAAGTTGTTGATTAGGCGAGGTTCATTAAATTTATGACGGTTCGTTAATTCATTGGTTAATTTTGCAATTAAATCAATAGTACGCATGAGATATTTGTTGTGTCTGTGGTACGGGTGCTAAATTGATAATCTGCAATACTACGTGGGACAAAAAAATAGTGGTACGGGTGCTAAATTGATAATCTGCAATACTAAGCGGGGCAAAAAAACAATTTACTCATTTTGGATATCCCATTTAGAAAAGACGTCTTACCAAATGAAAACTTTTTAAAACTTCTTAATTTATAAGACTCATTTGTCACAATAACTTTTTACTTACTACTCCCTCCGTCCCACGTGAATGGACACTTATTTCCTTTTTGGGACGTCCCACGTGAATGGACACTGTCCAAAATGGAAAAGAATTTATTATTTTATATTCATCATACCCCACCCACTCATTCTCTCTCTTCATTTTTCACCATACAATTTATTCAACCAACCTACTATTAACTCCACTCATTCTCTCTCTTCATTTCCTACCACACATTTTCATTATTATATTCATTTTCCTTAGTTATTGTGCCAGAATTTTTGGTGTCCATTGACATGGGATGGAGGGAGTATTTCTTACCGACATTTTCTCTCTTACCTTACTTTTTATACTCACAACACTTACTTCATTTATACGCTTTAATTAATTCACGTGCAAAGCTAATTTTGTGTATTTTCGAGTTTGTGTATTTTCGAGTGACAAATCAGTACTTATTATTATGAGGATTTGGATTTTAAAAAAAAATTGCTTCTTAAATATATTTGGATCCATGAACACTGAAAAGCTTCCTTCTTTTGACCGTTATGTAATATTATAAATAAACACTTCTAACATTTTATTAATTTTTATACTATCGTAGTTCAAAATCCACTTATATTTATATTATTAATTGCAAAAATAAAATAAGACTACCTTTATTTATGAGATGAAGAAAGTATGTGCATTATCTAGAAAAGTGCAGTGCATGTAAAAATTATTTGAATCACAATATCCAATTATGAGCAAAAAACAAAAAAAAAACAATTGAAAATCAAAATCCTGTTGTCAATTTAAAAAGGATTCAAGTCCACCATCCAATTATCAGATACAACTAACTCTGATAAATGTGAGTCACAGACAGCATTACACAATACCAATGTCCAACCACAATTTTCAATTCTTACCCTCATAAAAGAATAAATTTCATGGATGCCCCTTGACATAACTGACTACACTAAAGACCCTCAAAGTATCTCATATGATCTTCAAATGTCTCTCCATGCCTGATTTTCGACACCGAACCATCCTCTTCAACCTAAATATGTATCACCATTTAGTCATTTTTTTTCAATCATAAATAAACAAAATATATAAAAAAAAAAAAAAAAAAAAAGGCAAGTGATGAGGACGAAAAATACACTTCAAGTAAAGAAAAAAAAAAAGTAATTAGGTGTATGAATACATTATACATACCCAGTACTCTGGTGGGCGCATCTTGAGATTGTAAGTTGAAGCCATGCTCATACAGTACGCACCAGCATCATGGACAACCAGGCCAGTACCCTGTTAAACAAAACGTATTATTATCAACATGATCTACTAAAGTAGTACTCCCTCTGTCCCACTTTTCGAGACGGAGGGAGTATAATTCTAATCTTCAAAAACAAAAGGTCTAAACATGTTACCCTGGCCGGAGTAGGAAGCTCCCTTGCCTTGCCCAAGAAATCTGCCGATTCACAGACTGGACCCACCACATCAAAAGTGGCAACCTCAGAATCAGGGAGTGGCGGGGAAACTAACTCAATGTGCTGCATCCACAAATGTAATCAGGTGAATGATAAGAAATGGGCAGAAATGATGCACATTAATACATGGACAAGGTTGAGAACATCTGCCCCCCCCCTACCCCACCGTAGGTGGGAGCCTTTGCGTCACAGGGGTGGTGTTGTTATTGTTGTTTGGGCAGAAATGATGCATTGTTTTTTATTTTGTTTAGTTAGCGCAGCTGTAAAAACAGTCAAAAATATTCTCACCTTAATGGAATCTGCAGCAAAAACTCCCATAAGCGTAATAAATTCATTTTTTCATCCCGTCCTTAGGTTTGGTATTCCCAAAATTCTACTAGTCTCAGATGATACTGATCTTACTTGTGCCAAGCCAAGATTTGCTAAAAGGGGGTCATAATTATTTTAGGAATACACATTTACTGAGTCCAAATGTTCTATACCACTATTATACACCACATTTGTGTGCCACCAATTATTTAATGACAAGTTGCACCTTCAACCCCAGATCATTAACCCTTGTTAGGTAACGAAAATGAAGCAAATAAGGAACGGACTTGTTTCCCCGGATACGATTGTTACCAGTCTTGTATACCAGTCAGAGATCTAAAATCTTGTGGAATATAATAACGGTATAGAGCATTTGAACTCAGATTTACCAGTAAGGGATAATTTTAGCTAAACATTAGGGTTACACCATTAATGTAGTGCAATTATCTTCTAAAACAAACGAGTCTTAAGTTGATAAAAATGCTGTGCTTTTAGCTCGTAACAAAATCATTTTTTGCCATTCTATGGATATACTAAAATGACAATTTTAAAAGATGAAGGGGCACAACAAATTAGGGATGATCAAACGGGAACCGGAACCGTTGAACCGGCGTGAACCGAAACCGGTCGAAACCGTAACCGGCAATTTGGCAGTCCGGTTCCGGTTTGTCGTTCTGAAAAACCGTGAACCGGCGGTTCTGAACCGTATGAACCGGAACCGGAACCGTTGTCAAAACCGTCAAATTCGTTAGAAATTTCGTCAAATTTGTCAGAATATAGCCGTTATACCGTTAGCTAACAACTAGTTGACCAAATATAGACGTGTTTAACCCTTTTTAAACCAGTTTTCATTCCACAAAAAAAAATTAATAAATAATATTTTTGTTATCCTAACATATTTCCTCAACTATAAATACCACCCCCTCCCCCTCACAATTTTTTCACATTAACTCCCTTAACTTTTTCTAACGAATTTCGTTAATTTCTTTGATTCTCAAGCTCAAATCATAAACTAACTCTCATTTGTTTTAAGTTTTAGGGTAAAATGTATACATGGGGTATAGGTATAAAATTGAGTGGTTCGGTTTAGAGGTATATATGGGATTTAGGTATATGATTTAGGGGGTAGAGTATGGGATATATGGTTAAGGTAGATGAATTGGGGTTTATGGTATGAAGGTAGATGAATTAGGATTTATGATATGGAGTATATGGTTTTGATTTAAGGTTTAGGAAATAGGGTATACATGAGATTAATATATATGAATTAGGGTTTAGGGTATGAAGTATATGCTTTAGATTTAAGTATTAGGGTATAGGGTATAGGGCGTAAATATGAGATTAATTTAGTTGAATTAGGGTTTATGGTATGGAGTATATGATTTAGATTTAAGGTGGGCATATGAGATTAAGGTAGATGAATTGGGTTTAGGGTATGAAGTATATGATTTATATTTAAGGATTAAGGTATAGGGTATATATATGAGATTTAGGTAGATGAATTAGGATTTGGGGTATGGAGTATATGATTTAGATTTAAGGTATACTCCCTCCATCCCGTTGATTAGTTCACCATTTTGAGCTTGGCACGCAAATTAAGGAAAATAGGAGAGAGGAGAAAGTGTTGTGAGTATAAAAGTAAAATAGGAGAGAGAATGAGTGGAGGGAATAGTAAATTTGAAAAGGGTTGTGAGTGTAAAAGTAAAGTAGGAAAGAAAATTAGTGGGTGGAATAGTAAAGATTCTTTGCCATTTTAGGAAAGGGAAAGCTTTTAACGGGACACCCGTTTTGGCAAAATGTGAAGCTATCAATGGGACGAAGCGGGGGGAGTATATGAGATTTAGGTATACTCCCTCCGTCCCGGCCCAAAAGACAAAGTTTGTGCCTCGCACGCAAATTAAGAAAAGTGATGTAAGAAAGAGAAAAAGTGTAAATGTTGTGAGTATGAAAAATTAAATAGGAGAGAGAATGAGTGGGAGAAATAGTTAGGAGAGAGAATGTTGTGAGTGTAAAAGTAAAGTAGGAGAGAGAATGAGTGGGTGAAATAGTAATAAAAACTTTCCTTTTTGGGAAAGTGCCATTTTAAATGGGACACCCAAAAGGAAATTTGTGGCTTTTCGACCGGGACGGAGGGAGTATGATTTAGGTTTAATGTATGAGAATTATGATTTAGTTTTTCTTTTATATACTTTCATTTGTTTAAATTTTTAAAACATTTTTTATAAAAAAAATTTGGACAAAAAATTCAGTAATAAAAAATGTCTAAAACATTTTTTCCTATTCAATCAAAAAAAAAAAAAGTTAAAAGGGTAGTCTTTCCCTCTTTTCTTTTATATACTCTCATTTATTTAGTTTTTTTCTATCTTTTTTTATATAACTTTTTGTAAAAAAATTCAGTAATAAAAAAAGTCTACTAACTTTTTGTAAATATTTTCAGTAATAAAAATAATTCTAAAACAGTTTTTTCTATGCAAAAAAAACAAAACAAAAAACAAAGCAACAAAACCGTTGAACCGCCGGTTCGGAACCGGAACAGTGAACCGGCAATACACGGTTCGGTTCCATTTTGGCCTTTCCCGAAACCGCCATGTTTGGCCATCCCTACAACTAACCCTCCTATCCCTAAAAGTGATTCAGCCTTTCACACTTCCTGCCCGAAGCTGTGTTATTCTACATTGTATAGTCCAAATCACCCCAAGAGAGATTTTTACCTCAGTTTTCTTTTAGTTTGGTAACTTTTACATTTGACAAATATTGCCCTTTATAATTTTCTAATGATTCATCTCGCATTCTCATTTTGGAGAAGCTCATTTTTGTTAAAATCTTATTTCTTGGTTGCTCAAAACCATGAGTAAAGCAGTCCTAAAAGTGATCCATTTTGTGGTACTACACAACTGCCTAACCTAAATCCACCTGTACTACTCCTGCCAATGAATTTGGCATTCAATTATCTAATCTATTCCTACTTATTTGAGCTATTCCTTCCCTTTTTTTTAGTTAATTTTGGTCATTGCCTTAGCCATATAAACAATGTCATCAACAAACACTACGCACCATAGAATGTCATCTTATGCACCATCAAGTTATGCACCATAGAATGTCATCTTATGCACCTTTCAAGTTCCAATCCACAATAAGGGGGAGGGAGGGAAGGGGGAGGCAAAGGCTGATGATATGATTACAGTGAATTGAGTAACAAAAAAGATGCTGCATGACAGGTTCTAAAGGGGCCAATGTGGTCTGCTATAGTTTTTTTTTACTTGATAAATATAACTGTATTTTCAATATGCATATATTGAAAAAAAAAAACATTAAAAAAAAATCAATATGCATATAATATAGGTTTATTCAATTTTCCGACTCAATAGAAAAAATAAACTTCATAAATAGAACTCGCCAAAAATTTGATTGGATATAGTCAATTGGTTGGTAGTGACAATATGCATCATTAACTATAATCCTCATGATATTTGCACAGCTGGGTGTAAGAATGTGTCTAGGATGAACATGGAAAACTGTGTTTTTAATAAGCAAATAATACAAGCAAATGAAAAAAATGCCAGTAATTGGGAAAAGTCAACTACTGTACTAAACCAAAAAGAAACATAAAGATAGAGGTATAGGAAATATTGACCACCATCCATGCTTAAACAAGCCTATTGGGTTAGCAGAAATCTTACTTGATAAGCATCATAAAGACTAGGACGGATAAGTTCTGCCATACTGCCGTCAATCACAATGAAATTTTTGGTTCCATTAGTTTTCACTCCAGTCACACGATTCACCAAGCAGCACGTATTTGCAATTAGTGATCTGCCCGGTTCAATGATGAGATTAAGATTTCGAGATAGGACCAGCTCCCGAACCTACAGCCAGCATCCACGAAAGTCAACATTCAGTTGACCTTTTGAAGGTACAAAGTGCATATTTGTTGGTTTTCATTATTACTATGGCAGAAAAGTAAGTGGCAATTTCAAAGCCTCGAGTAAAAGATCAATGATACAGGATTTACCGTGTTTATGAGATCTCTGGGTGTGGGAAGGACTGCTCCCTTGTGATAATAATCTATCCCCAGACCGCCTCCAATGTTTAAGTAATCAATTTCAAAGCCTTGAGCACGGATTTCATCAACAAACTTCACCATAATGACAGCGGCATCTCTGAAAATATCTACCTAGCAAAATATTATTGATATAGAGCGAGTTAAACATTTTGGGCAAGAACACACAATTCTGCCTAAGGCTCCGTTTGTTTCACGGAAAATAACCCCCGGAAAATATTTTCCGGAAAATGAAAATGCTTTCCGGAAAACATTTTCCAATGTTTGGTGAATCTTAAGAAAACATTTTCCGGAAAACATTTTCAGATGTTTGGTAGTTTCATTAAAGTAACTTTCTAAAGGTAAGATCAATACAAACAAAGGAAAATAAGGAAAATGTTTTCCGGAAAACAACTTCCTTAGGTAGGTAGAGTAAGGAAGTCATTTTCCTTGGAAATCAAGCTCATTTTCCATAGACCCGGAAAATGTTTTCCGTTGACTTCATTTTCCGGTGTTTACCAAACACCGGAAAATGGGGAAAACATTTTCCGGAAAATGTTTTCCCCCAAACAAACGGAACCTAAGTGTCAACGGAGTACAATTTGCCTCAGTAAAAATTGGTGAACGGAAAGAAGAATTGAAAGATAATTTTCAATATAATAAGAAGCACAATTCTGTTTGGTTTTCGAAGAAATATAATGCACCAAATTGAACCATTTGAGATACCTTGGTGATGGTAGAGCCAAGATGGCAATGGGCACCCACAAGCTTCAGTTCATTGGGGTGTGCCTTCACAGCATCTAGAAACCACTGCAGCTTCTCATTTCTAATACCAAATTTGGAGTTCTTATTTCCAGTTGCGACATAAGGATGAACCTATCAAAATGATAAAGATGATAGAGATTAAAATGAATTACATATTGAGAGTCAAATTTTTTTATAGGTATGACCGTCAAATTTACAAAAAAAAAAAAGTGAAAATGGTAAAGGGTGGCAAAAGTTCTTATTTCCAGTAGCAACACTAGAATGAACGTATCAAAATAATAGGAGTAAAGATTATACTCCCTCCGTCCCTAAATGAATGTCGATTTTTTTTTTTCAAATTTCAGAGGGAGTAGAAATTACATATATTCCACAAAAATGGCCAGTTATCTATCAGGATTCCAAGAGGAAAAAAAGAAAGAAAGAAGAAGACCAAGTCTAAAACTTCTTTACTGTTACAGTGTTATAGGAGATGCTTACCTGAGGGTCCACATCAGGGTTAATCCGAAGCAGTACATTGACCTTCTTCTTTGATATTCTTGCAGCTGATACAATGTTGTCCAAATCAAATTCACTATCTATATTGACAAATACACCTTCTTGAGCAGCCAGTACGAGGTCATCCAAGATCTTTCCATTTCCATTAAAGATACACCTATATTCCAGATGCCAAGAAATAAGGTCCTATGTGGTCATTAAATATTTCAAACAAAAATAGAGAATTATGATGATTGAGTGTCGGATAGTCTGTATTAGATGAACTATGGCTAGATAAAAAGCTAAAAAATCGTTCCAGTCGGATGATTGTACAATTTTTATTCGGCGTTTATGAGATTCCAACAAGCTAAACATTTCTCCCAGCAGGCAAAAATAATAAGACCCTCCCAGAAACATGACAAGGAGTGATTCCATCTTATGTATATATACTCCCTCCGTCCCGTCCGACTTAGGAAGTTTTGCCATTTTGGGCGTCCCACCCGACTTAGGACGGCCCAAAATGAAAAGTTTATATTACTTTTATATTAAATGGGACCCACTTGTCATACTCACAACAATAATCCCATCACTATTTATCCCACTCATTCTCTCTCCTATTTAATTTTTCACACTCACAACACATCCTCCACTCATTCTCTCTCCTAATATTATAATAGTATTTCTTAATCTCCGTGTCGGGAGTGAATGTCCTAAGTCGGACGGGACGGAGGGAGTATATATATATATATATTCATTTTATACAAAGAAATTCTGGGTGATGACAGGGTGTATGCACGTGAGTATTTGTGGTCTATGAAACTTGTTTAGAAGAAAATTTTAAAGTACAAAGTCAAAGATGATTTGGTATTGTAAAAGCCAATTCAACGTCCTGCTACATGTGCTTCTACGAGACTTGATTAGAACACAAAATGACTGGTAAATTATCGTAATATCTACCAGCACTGGCCTTCTGAAATGAAAGATAAGACACCATAAAATTGTTAACATCGCAATCGGAGGTATGTCCAAAATAAACTACATCACCGTTTAAACAAAATGACATTAAAGTGAATGTTTAAGTTAGTTGCACATGCAACAACGACATAAAACAAAATTGAAAAGTAATTATGTGGCAAAGAGAATGTTTGAAGTAAGAAAATAATAACATGATAGTATGGATTCCCTAATTAACAGTTTAACAGCCTGATATGAGGTGCATTAGTTGCAAAGTGGAATTCCATCCGCACCTACAATTAATCTAATGGTCATAAGAGATGAATAGAGTATTGGAATTGATCAAAATGAAGTGAATGACATTAAAGTGGAAGAACACACTTCTTCCTTTTGCAGGTAATTCATGTTATCCAGAGTCAATGAAAACAAGCAAAAGATAAAATAGGATAACTTGTTCATGGAATGCATCTCTACTATGAAAAAACTCAATGTAATACTCCCTCTGTCCCCGAATGATATTCCTACAATTTTGGTTGTCAATTTGAATGAACTTTGAGTAAAAATTATAGGTCAATTTAATTATCCTAATGAAATCTAAAAGTTATTATTGATAGTAATTATAATGGTGTATCGATATCAAGCTTAAATTTTCATTAGGATAATTAAATTAACCTCAATTACTTCTCAAAGTTCATTCAAATTGACAACGAAAAAAGTGGGAACATAATTCCGAGACATAGTGAGTACTTCAAAATCCTTTGTCAGTACTTCAAAATCCTTTTTCAAAGCATTACCTCTTTAGATATCTTAAAATATTGCACTACAATCAGATTACTAAGACAGCCATCACACGACTTCAGTGACTATTTCACATCACTTTCAAGAGTAATAGCAGTATACTATGACTTTTCAATGTCACCCTGAACCTGAGAACCATTTCAACAGGAAATATTCAACTCCCTCTGTCCTTAACGAGTAAACATTTCGCAATAAAGTTAATAAATCCACTTAGTCAACTACTATAATTTTAAAATTTGCACTTGCATTCCTACTATGTCAGTAGCAGTATTTATGCACGAGTGCTAATAAAAATGCTTAGAAGTTAAACTTCCTTAATTTGTACCAAAAAACAAAAGGGACACTCATTTAGGTACAAATGGAGTATATCAATCAATTTGCATTTTCAAACCCTATAATGCTCGTGGTTCTGTCACTTTGTAGGATATTTTACTTTTATAACGTAACAATAGGCGAATTTAGTTTGACAGGCCAAAATGGGACTCAAATTTGGGATGGAGGATTTACACTACAAGCGAACACTCTCCCTACCTCAAAAAGAGTTGCCTTTGACAACTCAAACCATTTAAGTACATGGTTTTACTTCCTTGCACCAACCTTAATGAAATTGCACTTCAATTATTTCCTCTATTGGAAATGTAACCTTTTTTTGGTATAGATGAAGATAGTACATGCTACTTTCTTTTGCTTTCTTTTGGGATGGGAAACTTAAGTTACATAACACAATTCATATACATTCACATTATACATATATATCCATTGTTTACCCTACGAATCTACAATAAACTTAATAATAAAAAATGGATCCTAAAACACACAGAAACAACAATAAACACTCACTTGGTAGGATCAAAACCAGCACGAAGTGCCAATCGAAGCTCATTGCCACTAACCAATACAGCTCCACACCCTAAACCCCTCAAATGCTCCAAAATCTTGAAATTATTATTAGCTTTAATCGCATATCCCACAATCGAATTCAAACCCTCCAACGCTTCCCGATACGCCTCAAAGTTTCTAGTAATTTGGGGCTTACTGTAGAGGTAAAACGGCCGTTTATCGACGGTTTGCATTTGCATTACCTCTTCGACCTTGAGACCCTCGCAATACAAATACCCATCTCTGGATTTAGTGAAACAGTGCTGAAATGATTGGGTTTGTGCAGGGGTTTGTTGGGAGAGGACTGCGTGAAGGGTTAAGGGTTTGAGTGTGTGTTTGAGGGAAAGAATGGAGTTTAGGAGAGTTGGGTTTGAAGGGTATTTGATGGAATTTGGAACAGAAGGGCGATGGGAGAGGAGATGAGAAGCCGCCATGAGGAGCTTGACTGAGAACTATTGGGAGTGAGAAAAAGTTTTCCTTTTTATGGCGGAACGAGGGTTTTGGGGACGAGGAACTGCTGCTGCTGACCCGTTGCCGTAGTGTAACAAATTATGGCGGAACGAGGGTTTTGGGGACGAGGAACTGCTGCTGCTGACCCATTGCCGCAATGTAACAAAGTGATAATATATAGAGGGTCAGTGAATGTATTATTAAATTTTAGTGTTAGTGTAAAAAAGTGTCAGTGTTAGGCTCTGTTTGTTTCGCGCAAAATAACTTACGAAAAATGATTTTCTAAAAAATGTTTTTCGAAAAATGAATTTCCTGTAAAATGTTTTCAGGAAAATGAGATAAACATGTTTTCGACTGTTTGGTAAGAAAAATGTTTTTCGAAAAAAAATTATTTGTTTAGTGAAAATATTTTTGGATAAAAGCATAATTTGAGATAATTTGAGTGGGGTGGAGGAGGGGCAGGAGTGGTGGTGAGTGGAGTGGGGTGGGGGCAAGGGTGGTGGTGGTGAGTGAAGTGGGGTGGGGTGGGAGTTGTTAATAATAAATTTATATGATTAAATTTTTTTTTTGACCCAACGGGTGGTGGGGTGAGTGGTGGTGGTGGTGGTGGTGAGTAGAGTGGGGTGAGGAGTTGTTAAAAATCAATTTAAATGATTATATATTTTTTTTTATTCGACGGGGGTGGGGGCAGGGGGTGGTGGTGAGTGGAGTGGGGAGTTGTTAAAAATAAATTTTAAATAATTAAAAAAAATTTGACTCGAGGGGGGGGGGGTAGGGGTGGGGTGGGGGGCAATGGGTGGTGGTGGGGAGTGGGGTGGGTAACGTGGGGGGGTGTATGAAAAGTTAGGTGTGTGAAGGTGTTACTATTTTTCGAAAAATGTTTTACTTAGAAAAAATTTGTAAGTCATTTTACGGCGAAAATGGGGGAAAACATTTTTTTTCATTTTTCGGTGCTTACCAAACACCGAAAAATTGGGAAAACGTTTTCTGAAAAATATTTTACGGCAAACAAACAGAGCCTTAGTGTAACAAAGTGTCAGTGTAAAGAGTGTCAGATCAGTGTAAAGAGTGTCAGTGCATGTATTATTAAGTGTAATTGTAAAAAATTGTCAGTGTTAGTGTTAAAAATTGTCAGTGTTAGTGTAACAATTATCAGTGTGAAAATTGATAGTGCATACTCCCTCCGTCCCATAGAACATTACCCCTTTACTGTTGAGAACGGAAAATAAGGAATAATGTTATTAAAGTAGGTGTTGTGAGTGGGAGGAAAGAGAATGAGTGGAGAGAATAGTAAATTATAATGGTGTTGTGAGTATTAAAATAATGTAGGAGAGAGAATGAGTGGAGAGAATAGTGATTTAAGGTTTCCTTTTTAGGAAAGTGGGACTTTAAAGAGGGACGCCCAAAATAGCAAAAGGGGTAATGTTCTATGGAACGGAGGGAGTATATTATTAAGTGTCAGTATAAAATAGTGAAAGTGTAGGGTAAAAAGTGCCAGTATTAGTATAAAAAAAAGTGTCAGTGTGAAGAGTGTCAGTGTATGTATTATTAAGTGACAGTGTAAAAATGATTTTTCTTTAAAGTAAGAAAAAAATGAATTTTTTATAATATCAACTCCACACAAAATAAATAAAGTACTTTTTTATTTAATAAAATTAGAAAATTTTTTTTCAAACCGAATATCTATAGTATAAATCACAACATGCCACCTCAGCCATGTGAACAGTACAATGAATAGTTTCAAATGCCAACTTTCCCATTTTGCCCTCACTAAGTTGTCTCTTTTCCATTTTGTCCTTTAAAAAAAAATAAATTTTAAATTAAATAAAAAATAAAAAAAACACGTATCCTCGAACACGAACTTTTACTGAATTTTTTCTCAAATAATACCTTTTTACTTTTTTATTTATCAAAGCGACTTACTGTTCAAAGTTTTGCCCAAAATATCCCACTTTTTTTAAACTCGCTACACCGTGTAGCGATTTTAAAACTTTTCGTTTAAAATCGCTACACGGTGTAGCGATTTTAAATTTGTTAAAATTTATTTTAATATTTATGATATTTATGATATTTAAAAAAAAAAAAAAAATTGAAATCGCTACACGAAGTAGCGATTTCAAATTAATACCAAGCCAAAGTCTGTACACACACGTCCAACCAAACCAAACTGTAAAGATTGTTCTTCGTCCCGTCCCACTTTAAATTATAAAATAATAATATAAAAATTATATATTAATTTTTTTTATTAATATATAATTTTTATATTATTATTTTGTAATTTAAAGTGGGACAGGACGAAGTACAATCTTTAGTTTGTTTTTGTTGGACGTGTGTGTACGGACTTTGGCTTGGGTTATAATTTGAAATCGCTACTTCGTGTAGCGATTTCAAATTTTTTTTTTTTTTTTTAAATATCATAAATATTAAAATAAATTTTAACAAATTTAAAATTGCTACACCGTGTAGCGATTTTAAACGGAAAATTTTAAAATCGCTACACGGTGTAGCGAGTTTAAAAAAAGTGGGACATTTTGGACAAAACTTTGAATAGTAAGTCATTTTGGTAAATAAAAAATTAAAAAGGTATTATTCGAGAAAAGTTTCAACTTTTACTAGTATGTATATAAAAACAGGAATAAGAAGAAGAAACAAGTTATGCTACAAACATAGTAGTGGCAGACTCAAAAGATGAAATCAACCTAGGTTTAGTTTTTTCTATGGCATTTTCTTCCAAAATATTTACAACAAAAAAAAAGGGAAGGGATAAGAAAAAAAATGTCCATAGTTTGCAGAGAAGATAAGATTTTATAGTTTCAAAGATTTCTCGATTTCGAGAATAAATCACAATTGGTGCATGAGGTAACTTGTCATTCCAATTTATCGACAATATGTTAGTCAGGTCGATTGTACATTCGCTTCGATTTTTCATGCTTTTTTTCTTGTTAAATTATACTCCCTCCGTCCGACTTAGGACGTTTTGCCATTTTAGGCGTCCCACCCGACTTAGGACGGCCCAAAATGGAAAGTTTATATTACTTTTATATTAAATGGGACCCACTTGTCATACTCACAACAATAATCTCATCACTATTTATCCCACTCATTCTCTCTCCTATTTAATTTTTCACACTCACAACACATCCTCCACTCATTCTCTCTCCTAATATTATAATAGTATTCCTTAATCCCTACACCAAATAAAAAATTCCTAAGTCGGACGGGACGGAGGGAGTATATTTTTTATATCATTTGTCGAGAGTTTTAATCTTCTCTCAATCAACAAAAAACTTTGTTTTCTCTCCATGTTGAAAACATTTGTGTATTGTGTGTATTTATTCTCTTTGCAATGTTTTAGATGTTTGGTTGGACTATTATTGCATACTCTCTATGTCCCATTACAAATAACACAAAATGGGTTTTGCAAAATAAAATAAAATGCATAGTATATTAAGGGTTGTAAGTATAAAAAGTGAGGTATAAAAGAAAATGTAGTGTAGAAAATAGTAAGTGGACAGATGGTGTAAGAATGATAAGTGGGTCACATAAATAAACAAATATTAAAAACACTTTTTTTTTTTCAATTTGTGCCTTTTGTAATAGGACATCAAAATGGAGCTTTTGTGTCTTTTGTAATTGTAATGGGAAAGAGGGAATATTTGTTGGTTTATAATGTCTTTAAATCCATATTCTTATCATGTATGGGTTTTATGAAGATCAGTGTTTAGCATTATATTTAAAGAATCATTTGAACGTTACATGTTATTGTGGGCATTTGTTAGATGAGTATTTAATTTAGGAGTAAACATAATTATTTGAGATGCATTAAAGCTTTTTCATTGCGACACGGACAGTGAAAGTTTCGTGTAGCTAGGAAACTTTAATCACTCAACAGACAACGGATGTGAATACAGATGTGTCTCACAACTGTCCACACATCTACAGATAATGCAGCGAAATAAAACAAATTAAAAATAATAACTCAAGAGTTATATACGCTTACTGATCTGTGAGATCAGCAAACTAGGCTTACGCCCAAAAAATTTTCACTATAAAAACTTTTGTTGCTTACAAAAACAAATAAGTGAAAAACTAAAATACTAAAATACTAAACGAGTTCTAATCACCTTCTATGACAAGAACAATTTCCCTTTCCCAAGTAGGACCTATTCTAGTTAGAAGTAAAACAAAGAATTCTATGAAAAGCTAGATGTGAGTTACGGATGTGTCTCACAACCTTCACTCACAACCTAAATCAACTATGCTGAAAACTGTGAAGAATAAGTATTTTTCTCTCAGAATTTTCGTAGCTTATCTTGTGCTGAATGTCTTGTATTTATAAGCACCATGGAGAAGATCTTCACGTAATCAACATCTTCTTTTGTGAGATCTCTTTTCCTATAAGAAAATATAAATCACACTCACAAAGAAATAGATTGTTAGTAGGTTAGTCCTAATATAAAACTATGTACATAAATAAAGATATTTACTCTATTTACAATGTTCTAGTCAAAATAGGACAATAATAAATCTTTCATGAAAGTCACAAAATTTTCTTACCATTATAGAAGTCTTTTGAAATAAGAAAACAAGAATTTGTTCCCAAAAAGCTCACGCTTTCAATCTCCCCCTATTTTGAACTTTCTGGTCAAAATCAAAGATTTATAGTAATCACATTTTGTGACTACAAAATTAAGACATAAGCACAACTCCCCCTGAATGGATGTGTGTCCAGATGTGTTTACACATCCACACATAAAACTGCATAAACCATGTTAGAGCAAACACCAGCAGTTCATTAAAAGCAGAAGCAAAAACCATTCAGAAGCATCCTAATTAAAGTTATTATAATCCATTGTTTAAAACTAAAAAACAGAAATTAAAAATTGTCTTAAAGCCATCAGAGCAAAAGCAACAAAAATTCTTCTCCCCCTAAATTAAAGTTTCCAATTCCTCCAGCCAGCAACATCAGCAGCAACAGCATCATCTTAAACTTTGTTTCCAGCAGCAGCAGGTTCAGGCCTATCTCCCCCTTTTTGAGCAGAAAGATTAGCATGCCATTTAGGAGTCTATCCTTAAGAGCTTTCAGATTGTTGGCATGAGCAATGGAGGCTTGAAGTTGATCAGTTAAAGCAGATGTTTGAGATTCAGCAGCTGCTATTTCAGCATCCAAGTCCTTCATTTGAGCAGCAAAAGGGTCTTCAGATGTGGGTTCAGTTGTGTCCACATCTGGCATAGAGATTTCAGGGACAGTAAGGGAAGATCAACAAATCTTTGCTTAGTATCTAGGAGGGTTTTGGTCTCCTTAAACAAATCAAATTTATCAACCTTATCTTCACCTTTCTCAGGCTTAACACCATTGGCAATCAAAATTTGAGAGATTAGAGAGGGATAGGGTAACGACCACTTCTTAGAGGGGGATTCTCCATAGGCATAAATTTTCCTAAAAATGAAATCTCCAAAATTGATATTTCTTTTAACACCCAACCTATAGAGTAAATCAGCTTGCACCCTAGTAACTGAGGTCTTGTTATTTGAGGGGCAAAGGTTGGCAACAAGGATTGTATGGAGAAAACAATAAAGAGAGGAGAGAGAACCACTACCCAAATCTTTTGGCTTTACAGGCCAAGAGGTCACTTTGCCATGGGTGATAGCAGACACTAGATCTTCATCAGAAACAACACAAAGCTGATCCAAAGTATTATCCAACCCAAGTAAATCATTGATCACAGATGGGGAAAAGGGGATAAATTTTCCTCTAATATAGACAGTGTAGGGAGAGGAGTATCTATCTAGCTCTTTGGTCAAGTTGGCATAAAACTCATAGATCATCTTAGGATAGAATGGGAGAGGGTGATCCACAGTAAAAAACAAACCTCTCTCTTCAAAAAATTTATTCATACCTAATTTAAAGAAAGTTTATCTATATCTTTTCATCTCCACAATGAAGGCCTTATTAGAAATTAGGCCAAACCTATCAGAGGCATTCTTTGATAAAAAATTCTTAGAAAAGGGTTTAGGGGCAGGAGTAATCGAAAGAGTTGTAGAAATACTCTTATCAGCCTTCTTTCTGGTGGATGTGCGCCTGGATGTGTGCACATCTCCAGACACATCCTTTACAGGAGCTTGCACTTTGACAGAATCCACCTCTGTCTCATCACCAGAAGAGGTATCCTTTTCTTGATCCTCCTTTTCTTGTACAAGCTCATCCTTTTCCAGCTTGAAATTAGCATCTGAGGCAGAGTCATCACTATCATAACTAGACTCAGAATCTCCAGTTCCTTCATCTATTTGCTCTAGGTCTGTAGCAGCCAACTTTTTCTTTCCTTTCAATTCCATCAAGATGTTTGCCAAAGGCTCCTCATCACTAAACACAGAGGGATCATCAACAGAAGGAGCAGTCTCAGGGGCAAGAGTATCAACTACTGGAGTAGGAGTAGGGATAATGGGGTCAATGGGAGAGGATGGAACAGGATCAGTAGGCTCAGTGGGAGAAGTAGCTTCAGCAGGAGTAATGACAGGGGCAACAACTGAAGAAATAGGTTTTGAGGGTTGAGCCATGATTCTAACAAGAGGTTAAACTTCCTCCTCTTCTTATCTTCATCAAGAGTTATGGTATTAGAGGGCTTACAACCAGGTTTCTTCAAGTTCTTAGCTTTGTCAGCTTCTGACAACTTCCTAACCCTGTGCGATCGACGTAGATTGCGTTGGGGAACTGGAATCGCAGCCTAGCCCAAGGGTTTTGCAGGGGTTAGCTTCCTCTTTTTGGTTGAAGGGGTCTCAATAGAGGGTAGAACAGTGGCTTCAACCGATGGTTGTAAAATCGGAGAGGTTGGAGGATTAGGGTTTTTAGAAGCTGCTGGAACAGACAGGGGTTCCAATGTAGGTGATTTTGCAGGAGAAGCTTCCATTGAAGAGCTAGACGAGGATGAGGGGGGAGGAATTTCAGCAAGAAATTTAGCTATTACAGGATTGGCGATAATGGGAGCTTCAGCATTGGCGACAGAAAGGGGCTCAATATCAAGGACGTCTTCCTCACGAATGTTGGAGTGATCAGCCATTTAAACTACACAAGAGCGTTAGGTTGAACAGTGCAAGAGAATTAATTGCAATGTGTGTGTGTGTGATTGTGTGCAAAAAGATGGAAGAACAAAAGGTTTAGCAAGGGTTTATGGGGGATGGGACGGATGTGAGGGCTAATTAATACTCACAGCTCCCCCTTTCCAACTGAAACTTGGAATCCTTTTTCAAAAAGGTTTCACACATCCTAAATACCTTAGAAGTCCTCCAACGGTTAGAATCCTTTGAGATTACCACACACAACAACCTTCGAAGAAATAGGGGATTAAAATAAACAAGATTTTTATAGATTTTTATGAAAACAAAAATAATTCAGCCATATCTTTTTCAAAACAGAATCTCATTCGAAATTTTCCAACCTTTTCAAACAAGGATTGATACACACCTTTTTCTTTCAAGAGAGATATTGAAGATCAAAAACCTATAAAATCAAAGAATAAATTAAGAATGAAAATAAATTAACTAGCATATTTACAAAGCTCCAATATGACCTAAAATGCAGTATGTCTAGCATGATGCAAACACACAGATGATGGAAAGATCTCAGCTTATGGATGTGGTATAGGATGTGAGTCATATTTGGGGACACATTTAGATCACAAAAAGTCAATGAGCAATAATCCAATCTGCACAGCCTCTAGGATGCATCCATCAATTTTTTTGTTGTGGATTTTTGCATTGTGAGTAGCTTTCACTTTACTTTAATTCCAAAGATATCCCTTTTTCTCAATGATCTTGTCAAGTTTGATTTCAAGTTTTCTTATGAGAATCACTTGATCACAATGGTATGGTTTCATACTAAGGATGAAGCAGCTGTTTCGCACATATATATTTTTTACTTTTATAGCATTCACTGTGAGATACCTAGGAAGGTTATATCAAGTCATCAAAAGATGACATGAACAGGAAGTGCTCACAATTAAGTGATCAAAAACAATGTCAAAGATGAAGACTCACAAGTGACCACACTGAGAAATTTCGTGCTAATGCATGATTTTTTTTTCAGTTAATCTAATATACAGATGTGTTAGAGGATGTGAGACAGATTTGTGCTCACAACCTTAGATATCACACAAACCAAGAGACTTCCTCAAGGAGGAAAATCTCTCCAAATCTAATGCCTTTGTAAATATATCAGCCAATTGATTTCCAGTCCCAACAAATTTCAGACACACAGTTTTTTGTTCTACAAGATCCCTAATGAAATGATGTCTAATATCAATGTGTTTTGTTCTAGAATATTGAACAAGATTTTTAGATATGTCCAAGACACTTTTGTTATCACAAAAAGCAGTCAAAATTTTGCTATTCAATCCATAATCTTTCAACATTTGATTCATCCAAAGCAGTTGTGTGCAGCAACTCCCAAGGGCAACATACTCAGCCTCAGCAGTGGATAAGTGTTAGTACCCGGCCCGAAAAAAAGCATTTTTAATGTCTGGCCCGGTTTAATTAATGAGAAACCCTAATAATCCCTCAAACCCTTCATCCGTACCTGCGCCGTCATTGTTGGCGTGGAAGGTACGCCAGATCGAAGTGCCGATCGGCCCTTTACCCGTGGTATGGCCGATCGACCCTTTTTTATAGTGCCGATCGACCCTCTAACCCTAGTGCCGATCGACCCTTCTCAAAAGTGCCGATCGACCCTTTCAGTTTTCCCACATCACTTTCGTAACCGTTCCTCCCCAATTCCTTTCACTATATAAACCCCACTCCGCCTCACACTTTAAACACAGAATCATTCTACGGAAAACTCAAGACAAAACTTGAGATTTCCTCCATAGAAAACTTGAGACTAAACTCGAGTTTTCTAAGTCTAAATATTTTATCAAGAACGTTCTTCGAATCTTCATAGATTCGATCCAAAAGCCTTGCCATCATTAGGTAAGTCTTCTGTTTATTTTTCTGTCTTTATTGTCTTTATTATTATGCTAGATTTATTGTTTGCATGCTTAGTATATTTTAATTACTTTATTTCTTGCTTATGTCATATATGCTAGATTTAGGGCTGTTTTAATATATTTAAATATGCTATAGCCGAGGATGATCTAAGGTTTCGCCCAAAGAAACCCAATGGATCTAGGAACTATTTCTTTCCTTCCACCTTAGTTATAATTATCCCATGATCAACAATCCCCCAAGGATGAACGTTGATTAGTGCACCTTCCGAGGGCCTAACTCAAAGGTTCTAGGGTGTGATCATCAATTAATTCTTTCTCTCCCCTCCTCCTTATGCATGATCCCGTTTCTTCTATCTATTCCTGTAAACACCGCACACAACCAACACCCCATATGCTAGAAAGACCGATCCGTCGGGCAATAGGAGTGATAGCGTTTCTTCTTCTGTTGTAACTTGACCCCCGAACCCAATTAACTGTTTAGCCTTTTTTCAAAGCTTTGGGCTATATCAAAGTGGCGTGGCGACTCTCAAAATTAAACTAATATTTTAATATGGTTTAAATCGAGTGTCACTAAATGAATATCCTATTTCGATCCGACTTTATATGATTAATTATTTTAAACCTCCGAATGCGCGTTGCATCGGGACGGGGTATTCACAGTGGCGACTCTGCTGGGAAATTGTTTTGAAACTTTTTCAAACTAAGTGGGTCAGACTTTCGTTTTCTTGTATGGTGTTGTATTTTACTTCCTTTTTCTTTTTCTCCCATTCTTAACTGTTGCATTGCATGCATGCATCTCATAAAAAAAATCTTTCTCTTTTTTCCTTAAAAAAAAAGAATTCGACTTTTTACCTCACACTACCACTAGAGTCCGTGTCACACTGCACAGCTACCCCTTAACCCTTCGGAGAAGCCAAAGTGCGGGAAGTGTGGTGATCATGTTGCCTCCCTTCCGAGTCTCACTTGGCCATCCACTCATCGCGCGCTTCGGCCGCACCTGGGAGCCTGAAATCTAACCCTTGTGTCATCCACTTTGCTAAGAATACACTCCTTGTGACCGGTTGGTTTGACTAGCTTTTTCATGTAGACAATTAATAAGGTCTTTATGTTGAGTCACTACGAATCAGTGATAAGTCAAGATCTATAGAGAGAAAAGAGCACAAAAAATTTGATTTCCTTTTAAAGGATGTGCCATGTAAGGTCGAGTGCTTGTTAAAAGATCTTGTCTTATCATAGGTCTGTAGTACTTCCCATAAAATCTTGAATGTCTATATGAGACGGTTAGTCGTTAAGATCCACCACTTTAGGACCTTTAGTTAGTTGCGAAAAAGGGGTATCCCTTCCAACCAAGAGTAGGTTCTATAAAATAGAGGGCTTTTTTTGTAAATAAAGTGCTTAACTATCCCTTATTTCTAGGACCCTCCGAGGTCCGCTCTTCATTTCTAGGACCCTCCGAGGTCCGCTCTTCAGTTCTAGGACCCTTCGAGGTCCGCTCTTCATTTCTAGGACCCTCCGAGGTCCGCTCTTCATTTCTAGGACCCTTCGAGGTCCGCTCTTCATTTCTAGGACCCTCCGAGGTTCGCTCTTCATTTCTAGGACCCTCCGAGGTCCGCTCTTCAGTTCTAGGACCCTCCGAGGTCCGCTCTTCAGTTCTAGGACCCTCCGAGGTCCGCTCTTCATTTCTAGGACCCTCCGAGGTCCACTCTTCATTTCTAGGACCCTCCCAGGTCCGCTCTTCATTTCTAGGACCCTTCGAGGTCCGCTAGGACCCTTCGAGGTCCGCTAGGACCCTTCGAGGTCCGCTAGGACCCTTCGAGGTCCGCTCTTCAGTTCTAGGACCCTTCGAGGTCCGCTCTTCATTTCTAGGACCCTCCGAGGTCCGCTCTTCATTTCTAGGACCCTCCGAGGCCCACTCTTCATTTCTAGGACCCTCCCAGGGCCGCTCTTCATTTCTAGGACCCTTCGAGGTCCGCTAGGACCCTTCGAGGTCCACTCTTCATTTCTAGGACCCTTCGAGGTCCACTCTTCATTTCTAGGACCCTTCGAGGTCCGCTAGGACCCTTCGAGGTCCGCTCTTCATTTCTAGGACCCTCCGAGGTCCGCTCCTCATTTCTAGGACCCTCCGAGGTCCGCTCCTCATTTCTAGGACCCTCCGAGGTCCACTCTCCATTTCTAGGACCCTCCGAGGTCCGCTCTTTACTTCTTGGACCCTTCAAGGTCCACACCCTCTACTGCGGACCGCTCTAGGATCAGTCTCTCTATCTTGGACCGTTCAAGGTCCACTCTTTGACCCTTCGTGGTGCTCTTCCTATACTATGTCCACTCTCCCAATCTTGGACCATTCAAGGTCCACTTCTCATATCTTGGACCGTTCAAGGTCCACTCCTCATATCTTGGGCCGTTCAAGGTCCGCTCCTCATATCTTGGACCGTTCAAGGTCCGCTCTTCTTCTCTTGGACCCTTCAAGGTCCGCTCCTCTTCTCTTGGACCCTTCAAGGTTCACTCCTCTTCTCTTGGACCCTTTAAGGTCCACTCCTCTTCTCTTGGACCCTTTAAGGTCCACTCCTCTTCTCTTGGACCCTTCAAGGTTCACTCCTCTTCTCTTGGACCCTTTAAGGTCCACTCCTCTTCTCTTGGACCCTTTAAGGTCCACTCCTCTTCTCTTGGACCCTTTAAGGTTCACTCCTCATCTCTTGGACCCTTTAAGGTCCACACTCCTCATATCTTGGACCATTCAAGGTCCACTTCTCATTTTTTGGACCCTTCTAGGTCCACTTCTTCTACTTTGTACCATTCAAGGTTCACTCCTCAATTTAGGACCCTTCGAGGTCCACTCTCTCTATCTAGGACCATTAAAGGTCCACCCTTCCACCTGAGACTCTTCGAGGTCCACCCTCGTCTCTTGGACCATCCATGGTCCACTCCTCTACCTTAGACCCCCATGGTCTACAAGTTAGGACCCTTCAAAGTTCTACCTCTCATCTCTTGAACCTTCCATAGTCTGCTCCCTTAGCCTTAAAACCATCCATAGTTTAGATCCTTTATCTCTAGCACCCTTCAGCCAAAGACCAACCAAGGCCAATCCTTACCAAGTCCGATTAGCTCGTCTAGATCACCCTCACTTATATTTGACCAAGGATCGAGTCATCTTCCTCTCCTTTTTTTCACCAAACGGACTCTTTTACATTCATCCTCTCTCTTTCTCTAAACTTAACCCTGGTTGTATCATCAATCGGGGCCCCTCGAACTACGGTGACTGAGACTCATACCTTAAATGGTAAGGGTTACGTAGGCAACTTCAGCCCGGTCAAACTCTCAAATTGTGGAGATCAACTATTTTCTCGGAGATGCCTTAAGATTAATTGTGAGTCTAATTCAACTCATTGGTTTGACTCTGCCGTATGTTCTTATAGAATTCTGCATCATGTCTATGGAGAAAAGCATTGGAGCCCTTAAAGAAGTCTCAGACATGAGGTTGGGAGTGATCAACCTCCTCAAAGACATGCATGAAATCGAGCAATACCATTTGTCCTACATCCAAGAATACTTGAGAAGATTTCCTCCTCCTGTTCAATTCCAGGGTCCCTACCATTCGCATGCTTATGGTTCCCCTTATGGTTCGACGCATCAGAATTTCTCATTCAGGATGCCTGCTGTGGCCACCAACCGACGAAGGGCACCAATACCCGAGTCGCCCCCAAATTCAATCCAAGAGAAGAAGATCAACAAGGAACATTTTGATGACTCGGGAATGCCTGTGGGTGAGTTCTTCGACATTTTGGTGGGAAAGAGTTTGATCAAACCGCTCGAGAATTACAAGCCTGTTAATCCGAAAACTAACTTGGATACATCCAAGTTTTGCAAATACCACAAGTACGTTGGGCATACCACTGACAACTGTAAGCAGCTACAACGCTTGATTCAAAATTTGATCAACCAAGGCCTCATTGATGAAGAAGCCCTCGTACTTCATGGAAGGATTTAGATTCATTCAGTCTTGTAGGTTCTAGTGTGTCTTTCTTATTTCCACTCTGGGCATTGATATGTAATGTCCACTTTAGATTAGTTGCTTCAATAATAAAAGAGTCTTTCTTTCTTTTCTCTCTAGACTTGGGACATAATCTCGCATTACTTTCAAGAAGAATTGTTTTATTTATAATTATCACTTGATTGCTAATCTCACTGATAAACTCACCGGCTAATAAAGTAAACAATGAATGAATGCTTTGATTGGAGTAAACAACTCACCGTTCCTTCTTCACACACACCATCCCTATACACCCTTCTCTCATACACTCTCTCCATACTCCACCATATACTTTTCATACACTCCTTGTACACACCCTCTATGCTCCCTCAAGCATACACTTCCCCAAATACACTCTTCCCCACTTAAACATCCTTTTCATATGATCATTTATTTTAAACCCCCATTTGACCTCCTTTCCATATGGTCAAGACAAGCACAAAGACCGTTGTTGCTCATCATCAGAAAATAGCTGCTCACGCCAATGCAAGATGCAAAGGGTTGTTCTTATCCTTCGCAAATGCTACATAAATATCAACTAGGGGCTCACCAACCCCCCAATCTCGCGTCTCCTCTGTTTTTTCCATTCTGATCGTTAAGCTTTCATTGAATATGCTCACATATCTTTCTTATGGTCCGAATATATTCTGCCTTACTTAATAAGTCGGTTAAATGAGTTTGCATTTATTTTAAATACTCTTTTGAGAATGCTATCCAGTAGCAATTGAAGTTTAAACCTCTCACCATAGGAAACCATAACCTTATCCTCACTAAATAATACCCTTTCATTTCAAGATCGACAAGTTTTGAGACCCTAAGGAAGAAGCCCATACTAGGGGCTCCCTCGACTCACAAAGGAAGTAATCACCTCCAAGCTCAAGAAAGGCGGAATGCAAAAGAAACTCATACAAGGGGCTCCCTCGAAGGGACCACCTCCAAGCCCAAGAGGGAAAAGGTAAAACCATCCTAAGGCATACACTAGGGGCTATCGCGAGCAAACAAATCCGAAGGCTTTTCTCGATAAGAGGGTGTTTGAAAAAAAAAAAAAAAAAAAAAACAAAAACAACAAAAAACTTCATCACCCCGAAGTGAACCTCCCATCGCAAAGGTTGTGAAAACGAGACATCGAGTGAAGGTCCTATCGTGATCAAGTTACTCGCGCGAAATCACAACAAACTCGCGAGAAGAAGCAACAAAGATTCCCTCTTGGACAAATCCCATAAACCCATTCCAAAGTCCATCCTCTCACTTTTAGAGGATTCCATCACCACCCTTGACCTTGCCAAAATCAAAGTTAACCTCACTCTTAGAGGTCCTGAAGAGGCAACAACAAGAAAATCCCTTCACCTTAGAAATCCCAAACACTCAAAGAAAAGGCCCAGCCGACCTCTCACTTTAAGAGGTCATCATCACCTAATGATCGATCGCAATCCAAAGCCCAGCTACAACCGCTACCGGATGGCATTCTCAAAAGATTATTTAAAAGAAATGCATATTCAGATTTTTGAGTCACTTGTTATCCTACGTGAGCATATTACATATTCTCTCAAAAGTTTGGAAACTCGTCCTATTCTTGAAATTCGTTTATTCGACTCCTCAAACACTGTCTGCAAAAGTCTCACTGGGGCTTCGCATCCGTGCCTCTCAGCGGCACTCCGGTAAAAGCAAGGAGACACGCGCCAGGGACTACTCCCCTCGGCTTGCGAGAACAAAGGAACAAAGAATCTTCACTTGAAGGAATGAAAAAATCTTCCACCCCAAATTTTTTTCTATTTTTCATGAAGGAGATCAATGCAACGGCAGCCCGCACCACAATTACCACCGAACAGAGCAGCAAGCAACAACGGAACATCCTTCTCCTTCTAAAGACAAGCCAGATTTCACCTTCAAATCAAAACATTCATTTGTTTACCTATATAATTGGAATTTGATAAACCAATCAGTGAGGTCCATTCACGAGCAATCAAGATATAATTATAAATAAAATAATTCTTCAAATGTCTCGACAAGTCTTCTTTTTCTACATCATAGGAAAATAGAGCCAAACACTTGTCTTTCCGTCATAGGGGCTTCTATACACTTTTCCACACCTTGTGATGCTTATACTCTCCCAAAAGAGTCAAACCCAAAAGCGAAAGTGTCATACACGAACTCGGGATCCATTCCCACCTTCGAAAAAATGCGCCCCTGCACATATACATTTCCGAGTCTTGTCCAGCGACTGATTGACCATTGTTCGAAACGAGGGGTCGCCCCCGTGGCCGCAAGATGACTCTGTCTGCAAATAGGGATACATTGAATCTCTCCAAGCCGGGGCTTTTGTTAAGCTGTTCTCTCAGGCTCTCTTCAGGTTTGCTCTGCATCATCAATCCGGGGCTTCGCCATTCCCTTCGTGTTTGCTTTGCATCATCAACTGGGGCTTCGCCATTCATCATCAACTGGGACTTCGCCAAGGTCACTTCATCAAACATTGGGGCTCCCCTCAACAAAAATGGGTCGACTATGTGCTCTAACAAAAATCGGAGCTCCAATGAAGTCATATCTAGCATGAAGGGAATCCCTTGTCATCAAGATCAGCATGTGGCAAACTCTTTGAGTTAGTTAGAAACATGATTAATCATAAGGCCTCTTTATCAAATAAACATGCTTTCAAAATACTGTCCTCCTTTGTACCTTGTTTACAAAAATCACTCTTTGGTCTCCACAAATTTTCAAACTCTTCAAATCTATCAAAAACGTATCTCTGTGACTCTCAAGATGACTCGGCCCTTATCTCTGGACATCAAACCTACCTAATCCCACCTTCTATCATCGACACTTACTCGGCCTCGCCTAGTTTAAACCAATAACCTTTCTGTTCAAACTGCCTTGTTTAGACTTACCGCAAATGTAAAACCCTAGCCTTAAGCCTAGGTGACAAATGGCTCTCTAAAAACCCTAGCCTCAAACCTAGGTGACAAATACCTCTCTAAACCCTAGCCTCAAACCTAGGTGACAAATACCTTTCTAAACCCTAGCCTCAAACCTAGGTGACAAATACCTCTCTAAACCCTAGCCTCAAGCCTAGGTGACAAATACCTTTCTAAACCCTAGCCTCAAACCTAGGTGACAAATACCTTTCTAAACCCTAGCCTCAAACCTAGGTGACAAACACCTCTCTAAACCCTAGCCTCATGTCTAGGTGACAAATACCTCTCTAAACCCTAGCCTTAAGCCTAGGTGACAAATGCCTCTTTCTAAACCCTAGCCTCAAGCCTAGGTGACAAATGCCTCTTTCAAAACCCTAACCTCAAGTCTAGGTGACAAATACCCTTCTAAACCCTAGCCTCAAGCCTAGGTGACAAATACCTCTCTAAACCCTAGCCTTAAGCCTAGGTGACAAATGTCTCTCTAAAACCCTAGCCTTAAGCCTAGGAGACAAGACTCCTCTCTAAGCCTTAGCAATGATTATCCCAATCTTTTAATCGCTTGGTTCTTCGGCTCGGGAAGCCATAATAATCCCAATCAATTCACACAACTATTCTTCATCAGTAAACAGTAGCCTAAGTCCTTTGGCAGCTACAGCTTCCCGCATTTTAGAGGTCTATCCTCCATTTCAAGGGTCCGTCCCGCATTTCAGAGGTCTATCCTCCATTTCAAGGGTCCGTCCCGCATCTTTAAAGGGTCCGTCCCGTACCTTCAAAGGGTCCGTCCCGCATATCAAAGGGTCCGTCCCGCATATCAAAGGGTCCGTCCCGCATTTCAGAGGTCTATCCTCCATTTCAAAAGGTCCGTCCTGTATTTCAAAGGGTCCGTCCCGTACTTTCAAAGGGTCCGTCCCGCATCTTCAAAGGGTCCGTCCCGCACCTTCAAAGGGTCCGTCCCGCATTTCAGAAGTCAAAATTATCCAATCTTTGGGTGACTCCCCGGACAGTCAAATATTTGGCTTTTGATTCCCACACAGTTTTTTCCCACATTGCCCCATACACTTTCTCTCGATACGCGAATCAAGACTAAACTTGGTTTATTTGCACAACACACGGAGAAATCAAGACTACACTTGATTTGTTCCATCACACACAATTTTCAAGGGGAAAATCAAGACTATACTTGAATTTCCTTTCCACACATTATCTCACAACATATCTTCACACGGAGAAATCAAGACTACACTTTATTTGTTCCATCACACACAATTTTCAAGGGGAAAATCAAGACTATACTTGAATTTCCTTTCCACACACAACATATTTTCCCACGGAGAAGGCAAGACTATACTTGATTCTCCTTTCCGTACATCTTTCAATATTATTCGAATCGCCCTTAGATTCGATCCCCAAAGCCTTGCCACAAATCGCATCTTTGGCTTGAGACGCTGCACGTCCGCCACTCTCGGGTACTAAACGCCCACGTTTTCGAACTACGACTTGGCTTGATTCCTCTTGGGATACGTAGGTAGCCCGACGTGGGTCCAGCCGCTTGACCTACCTGATCGTCCTTTTGCGACTCAGCTCAAGTCCAAAAACCTCACATCCACAAGGTCACTTTTCTTACCTCCTGAAATCCCTTTTTTCAGGACGGATCCTATTCTTTTATCGTCGACCCCACTTGTCTTACAAGAAGCGTCGCCGAGGGGCTCTTGTTAGTACCGGCCCGAAAAAGCATTTTTAATGTACGGCCCGGTTTAATTAATGAGAAACCCTAATAATCCCTCAAACCCTTCATCCGTACTGCGCCGTCATTGTTGGCGTGGAAGGTACGCCCGGATCGAAGTGCCGATCGGCCCTTTACCGTGGTATGGCCGATCGACCCTTTATAGTGTCGATCGACCCTCTAACCCTAGTGCCGATCGACCCTTCTCAAAAGTGCCGATCGACCCTTTCGGTTTTCCCCACATCACTTTCGTAACCGTTCCTCCCCAATTCCTTTCACTATATAAACCCCACTCCGCCTCACACTTTAAACACAGAATCATTCTACGGAAAACTCAAGACAAAACTTGAGATTTCCTCCATAGAAAACTTGAGACTAAACTCGAGTTTTCTAAGTCTAAATATTTTATCAAGAACGTTCTTCGAATCTTCATAGATTCGATCCAAAAGCCTTGCCATCATTAGGTAAGTTTTATGTTTATTTTTCTCTGTCTTTATTGTCTTTATTATTATGCTAGATTTATTGTTTGCATGCTTAGTATATTTTAATTACTTTATTTCTTGCTTATGTCATATATGCTAGATTTAGGGCTGTTTTAATATATTTAAATATGCTATAGCCGAGGATGATCTAAGGTTTCGCCCAAAGAAACCCAATGGATCTAGGAACTATTTCTTTCCTTCCACCTTAGTTATAATTATCCCATGATCAACAATCCCCCAAGGATGAACGTTGATTAGTGCACCTTCCGAGGGCCTAACTCAAAGGTTCTAGGGTGTGATCATCAATTAATTCTTTCTCTCCCCTCCTCCTTATGCATGATCCCGTTTCTTCTATCTATTCCTGTAAACACCGCACACAACCAACACCCCATATGCTAGAAAGACCGATCCGTCGGGCAATAGGAGTGATAGCGTTTCTTCTTCTGTTGTAACTTGACCCCCGAACCCAATTAACTGTTTAGCCTTTTTTCAAAGCTTTGGGCTATATCAAAGTGGCGTGGCGACTCTCAAAATTAAACTAATATTTTAATATGGTTTAAATCGAGTGTCACTAAATGAATATCCTATTTCGATCCGACTTTATATGATTAATTATTTTAAACCTCCGAATGCGCGTTGCATCAGGACGGGGTATTCACAATAAGGACACACAATTCTGCTTCCTACTCTATCAAGACACAATGTTATTTCCAAGGTAGAAGCATCCACCTGTGGTACATTTCCTATCATCACTGTTTCCAGCCCAGTCAGAGTCAGTGTATCCAACCAAATTAGTGTTTGTCTCTTTAGAATAATGCAACACTAGGTTCACAGTCCCACTTACATATCTAATGATTCTTTTCAAGGCTTTCAGATGAGACACCTTTGGGTTGGCTTGGTATCTTGCACAGAGATACACACTATACATAATGTCAGGTCTACTTGCAGTGAAATAAAGCAGACTTCCAATCATGCTTCTGTATAGGATTTGATCAACACTCTCACCATCTGAACCATGACTTAGCTTTTGGAAAGATCCCATTGGTGTTATTTGATGTGAAGAGTGTTCAAGCTCAAACTTTTTTACAAGATTTTTGGCATACTTAGACTGTGAGATAAACATGTCATCTTTGAATTGCTTAATCTGTAGGCCTAAGAAAAAGTTCAACTCACCTACCATACTCATCTCAAATGTGGAAGTCATGCTATCCACAAACTCAGCTAGCATAGGGTCAGAGTTTGACCCAAACACAATATCATCCACATAGATTTGTGTCGCAAGGATCTCCTTTTTATTTTTCCTCACAAATAATGTTTTGTCAAACTTACCTCTCTTGAATCCTAGGTGAAGCAAATGGTCAGTCAACCTACCATATCAAGCTCTAGGGGCTTGCTTTAGCCCATACAGAGCTTTCTTTAGCTTATACACATGGTTCGGATACTTGGAGTCCACAAAGCCTTTAGGTTGTTCAACATAGGCTTCCTCATTCAATATCCCATTTAAAAAAGCACTCTTAACATCCATTTGATGAAGAGTAATCTTGAGGTAACAAGCAATGGCTAACAGAAGCCTAATGGACTCAATCCTTGCAACAGGAGCAAATGTCTCCTCAAAATCAATTCCCTCAATTTGAGTGTAACCTTGAGCAACTAACCTAGCTTTATTTCTAGTGATCACACCTTGCTCATCAGTTTTGTTCTTGAAAATCCATTTGGTTCCTATGACATTTCCATGAGAGGGTCTAGGAACAAGAGTCCAAACCTCATTCTTTTCAAATTGAATCAACTCATCTTGCATAGCAAGAATTCATTCAGCATCTTTCAATGCTTCAGTAATGTTCTTAGGTTCAATCTTTGAAACAAAACAGCAAAAGCTTACCTGGGAGTATGCTGAGGAGCAACTCCACAAACCAACCATCTTTCTATAATCAACTTTGTCCTTTTGTCTAGTTCTCACTTGAGCATGCACATCTCCCACAACTTGTGAAGTGGGGTGGTTTTTCTGGATTTTAGAAGGAATATCCTTTGATCTATCCACACACCCATCCACATTTTCTTCTGGAGCATCATCCTGATCAGATTCAGAGAAACTGTCCTCAGTTACAGGATTTTGAGTGAATGTGGGAGCAGATGTGGGTTCATATGTGGATGCAGATGTGTCCACATCCTTGGTTACATCCTTATCATGTTCAACAGTTTTTTCAGTACTGACAGATTTTGTTGGTTCTCCAACACCTGTTCCTGTGTCTTTCCAGTCCAGTAAGCAACCTGAAACATCATCCTCAGCAGTCTTGAGGTTAAGATCAAGTGAGTCATCAAATATAACATTAGCAGATTTCAGAATGGTCTTAGGTTTGAGATTAAAAACTCTGTAAGCTCTACTATTAGTGGAATAGCCCATGAAAATTGCTTTGTCACTCTTAGAATCAAACTTGGACATATATTCTCTATCATTGAGAAAGTAGCAAATACATTCAAACACATGAAAATACTTCACAGTGGGTTTCTTACCAAGGAGGATTTGATATGGAGTGACAATGCTACCAATCCTAAGGAACACTCTATTGCCAATGTGACAGCCAGTGTTTAAAGCTTCTGCCCAGAATTTCTTGGACAGGTTTTTAGAACTTAGCATAACCCTAGTCATTTCTTGCAAAGTTCTATTCTTTCTTTCAGCAATTTCATTTTGCTGTGGGGTGATTGGTGCAGAAAATTCATGTGTGATTCCCTTAGAATTGCAAAAATTAGTAAACATTTGATTCTCATATTCAGTGCCATGGTCAGACCTAATCCTCACAGTCTTAAGGCCATAAAGATTTCTAACCCTTTTGTACCAATTCTTGAATTCTCCAATTGTTTCTGACTTTTCTCTTAAGAACATTACCCAGGTGTACCTAGAATAATCATCAACACACACAAATGCATACTTTTTCCTACCAAAACTTTCTACTTCAATAGGTCCCATCAAATCAGTATGAATCAGCTCCAAACACCTAGAAGTGAAGCATTGTTGGACCTTTTTATGTGATGCTTTTGTTTATTTTCCCTTTTGACATGAACCACATACATCAGGGTTCTTGAAGTTCAGGTTAGGGAGGTCTTTAATAGCTTCAAACCTTTGAAGTTCTTCCAGAGTTCTACAGCTAGCATGCCCTAATTTTTGGTGCCACAGATTGACATCATTAGCTTTTAAGCTTAGGCAAGAGAGATTGTCACCAAATTGGTAACAATTGTCAGCAGATCTAGGACCAGTAAACACACATTTATTATCCTTATCAAACACTTCACACAAGTGCTTATCAAACTTCACATAAAGATCATCATCACATAGTTGACTGATGCTTATCAGGTTGGCTTTCAAGCCTTTCACATGGTACACATTGTGCAATTTTGGGAGACCCTTGACATCTAGAGTTCCTTTCCCAACAATTTTTCCTTGAGCACCTCCACCAAAGTTTACTTTCCCCCCATTAATCATTTCATAGTCAAGGAGGACAGCTTGGTTTCCAGTCATGTGCCTAGAGCACCCACTATCAAAATACCAAGAACCAGAGACAGTACTCTTGAGGGAAGAGTAAACAACATTGCAGGTGACACTAGGTTTGGCCACCCACTGCATTACAGTTTTCTTTTTGGGTTGTAGAGGTCTCAGTTTACCAGGATGTGTATTCGGATGTGTATACATCTTCTCACACATCTGAGGCTGATTGAAGTAACCAGAATTTTTGTCTGCCTTGAGTTTGTAACAGAAGGGCCTAATGTGACCAGGAGCAAGGCAATAGTGGCAGATGTAGTGCCTCTTCCTAGGTCTTTTCTCACTTAAAAGGACTTTTTCTCTAAAAATTTGTTTTTCCACATCTTTTGAAGTAGAAGTTCACATCCCTCCTTTACAAACTTAGGTTTTTCAAAGCCCAAACCAGTTTTGTTAAGCTGACCTATAGAAATAGCTTCATCAAGTTTCATTTTACTTTTGTTTAACTTGGTAAAAGTATTTTCAGCTTTTTCACATTCATTTTTGAATTTTTCAAGCTCAACTTCTCTTTTGGTTACAAGGACTTCAAGTTTAGCAATGGTATCTTTTTGAACATCATTTTCCTTTGAAAGTATAGCTTTTTCATCTTCACAAGCAGCCAATTTATCAGAAATAGATTTATTTACCTTAACAAGTACCTCAATCTTGTCCAATCTTTTCATCCAATCTGTATGCAACTCCTTGTATGTTGCAAAAAGTTCCTCATAGGGGATGTCCCTCTCTTCATCTTCAGAATCTCCTTTTACTGTGAAACAGTTCAGCATTAGGTCAGATGTGACACCAGATGTGTACACATCTGAGACCACATCCAAAGATTTTTCAGGAACTCCATCTTCTATATCTGCATAAAAGGCATTAAACACAGAATGGCAATTGATAATAGACATGTTAGCCACTTCATCTTCATCCTCACTGTCACTAAGGGTAGCAGTTAAGCTCATTCCCTTCTTTTTGAGTGTGTTAGCACACTCATTGACATAATGACCAAAGCCACGACATGCCCTACATTGAACAACCTCAGAGGATTTTTTATTTTCAAAGCTTGATTTTTTGAATCCATTATCAGTGCTAGGTTTTGACTTTTCAGCAGCACTGGAAGCAGGTCTGTCAGGAAATTTACTCATCCTTTTATTTTTCAGTATGGAACTGATTTTTTTTGAAATAAAAGCCATATCCTCTTCTTCAAGATTTGACTTGTCAATCTCAGAGGATAATTCCACAAGTTCTTTTGGTAATGCAGCAGCACTTTTGAGAGCAAGGCTGTGAGATTTGTTCTTTTTCTGAGCTTCAAGGTTTAGCTCAAACACAGTCAAAATACCTACAATTTTGTCTAGACCTACAGTATTGGTGTCATTAGTTTCCTCAATCACAACCACTTTTATGTTGAACCTTTCAGGTAAGGTCCTTAAAATCTTACTCACAAGTCTTGCATTGGAGATTGATTCTCCTAGACTTGTGCACTCATTTGAAATCTCATGAATCTTAGCAGCATATGACACAATGTCCTCAGTTTCTTCCATTCGAAGTAACTCAAACCTATCCATTAAAATTCTAAGCCTAGTAGCTTTCACACTTGGTGCTCCCTCACATTGAATTTGCAAAATATCCCAAGCAGCTTTGGCAACATTCTCATTAGTGATAAGCTTGTGCATATTCCCAGAAACATGGCTGGAAATAGCACCCATAGCTTTCGAATTGTAATTTGCAGATTGTATTTCTTCAAGAGTCCATTGATCTTCAGTTTTTCTTTCGAAAATAGACTCACCAACACCAGACGCAGGCTTCTTCTCCACAGTAGGAGGTTGCCATGCAACAAGGATACACATCAAAGCCCTTTCATCAATACTTTTGATGTAATTTTGCATCTTAGACTTCCAAAGAGAGTAATTGGTGCCATCCAAGTCAGGAGGCCTGTTTTGGTGATTTTGGCATTCCATAATGACTACACTTTCTGGATCAACACTCAGTAATATATTGAGAGTTGGCTTTGATACCAATTGAAAGTTTCGTGTAGCCAGGAAACTTTAATCACCCAACAAAAAACGGACGTGAGTACAGATGTGTCTCACAACTGTCCACACATTCACAGATAATGCAACGGAATAAAACAAATTAAAAACAATAACTCAAGATTTATATACGCTTACTGATCTGTGAGATCAGCAAACTAGGCTTACGCCCAAAAACTTTTCACTATAAAAACTTTTGTTGCTTACAAAAACAAATAAGTGAAAAACTAAAATACTAAAATACTAAACGAGTTCTAATCACCTTCTATGACAAGAACAATTCCCCTTTCCCAAGTAGGACCTATTCTAGTCAGAAGTAAAACAAAGAACTCTATGAAAAGCTAGATGTGAGTTACGGATGTGTCTCACAACCTTCACTCACAACCTAAATCAACTATGTTGAAAACTGTGAAGAATATGTATTTTTCTCTCAGAATTTTCGTAGCTTCTCTTGTGCTGAATGCCTTGTATTTATAAGCATCATGGAGAAGTTCTTCACGTAATCAACATCTTCTTTTGTGAGATTTCTTTTCCTATAAGAAAACATAAATCACACTCACAAAGAAATAGATTGTTAGTAGGTTAGTCCTAATATAAAACTATGTATATAAATAAAGATATTTACTCTATTTACAATGTCCTAGTCAAAATAGGACAATAATAAATCTTTCATGAAAGTCACAAAATCTTCTTACCATTATAGAAGTCTTTTGAAATAAGGAAACAAGAATTTGTTCCCAAAACGCTCACGCTTTCAGACAGTTTGTCTTCGATTGCATTGCACATTTTGTAGAAATTCTTATTTTCGAGATGAGTATCCAAATGTTATGAAGCGCCATTTTTTAAAATTTGTTGATGCAATTATGTATTGTTTGCTTAAAAAATCAATTGAAATTTGATCAATATGTCATAAAATATTACTATCATCGTCGTCCCAGTCTAAGGGTCATATTTTTTTTGTTGCTAACACAAAAATTACTTTGAGCAATAATTTAATAATTTCAAGTTAATTTAATTATCCCAATGAAAAAACACACACACACACAATTTAATAATTTCACACACATTTAATTATTCCAATATATATATATATATATATACACACACACACACACACACACACACACACACACACATATATATATATATATATATATATATATATATATATATATATATATATATAAAGCTTACGATGTATACGAGAAAAGATAAATAACCAAAGACTTATCAATAATAAATTCAAGATCTGAATGTTAATAGAGAGTGAACTATTTAAAATAACTTTTAAAATTTTGGTCACATGTACCGTGTATATGACCATTTAATGGTGAAAAATTAACGACGTTAGTGATAGTGACTTCAGATGCAAAAATAAATGAGTTGAATGTGTGGTTTGCAACGAAAATGAGTTTTGATCAAACCCACAAAGAGTAATGTTTAGTGATTTTTGGTGCATTTTTTTCTAACAACAAAAAAGCTAAAATTCTTAGTTTGAGACGGAGGGAGTATTTATCTCGTAACTTTAAAAATACTTATTTACTTTTTATTGATGCATTTTTTTATACACTCTCTTTGTCCCATTATAAAAGACACAAAATTGGATTTATATAAAGATTAAGATTGTATAGTGGAATAAGTGTTGCGAGCATGAAAAATGAGGTATAAGAGAGAAAGTGGGGTAGAAAATACTAAGTGCATAAATGATGTGAGTATGACAAATGAAATTTATGAATAAACAAGTATTAAAAAAAATCTTTTTGAAATTATGCCTTTTGTAATATGTAATGGAGCAGTAAAATGGAGTTTTTTTTTTTTTTTTTTATAATGAAATGAAGAGAGAAGAGAGTACTATGCTTTGTGCCTGTTGGACCGTCAATTCGGGTCCGTCTAGTCAGTACGTTTTGTCCCGCCATATAAATGGGGTGGGATGGGATAATATATTATAATCTCTTATAAAAACAGATCTATTTGGGACGCGACACAAGTCAGGATGCGATAGGACGTCCCGCATTTTTATAATTATAATTTTAATTTTTTTAATCTCAAAGGTATTTTATCACTTCGTTCTTAGTTTTATTTTCAACTATCCATTATTATTTTTTTGGGTTTATTAAGCTATTTTTTGAATTTAATAAGTTTTTATTTTTTGTTGGGTTGCAAAATATTAATCTTATGTTTTCAATTTAATATTTTGGCATCATCTCATATCACAGGTAGATTTTAGTATTATAATATTAGCATTTTCTGTCCCACATCCTAAGGTGAGATGAGACGGGAAAAAGATTTTCTTTACGTAGAAGAATTCAGAATGTCCCGTCCTATCCCTTCAAATTGCAAGATTTCTTACCTGTATTTTCGAATGGACGGGAAGGAAAAAAAGAAAGGGTTTATTACAAAAAAATCACTCAAAAAGATGGCATTTACAAAAAAAAATATTGTAAGATGGGAAATTATAAAAAACTACTTTTTTTTCTTTTTTTATAAAAAACTTTTTTTTTGTTTTTTTTATCAGTTTTGATCAAACAACTGATAATTTTAGTTATCAGTTGTTCAAACAAGTGATAATTTCAGTTATCAGTTTTTTAAAACTGATAACTGAAATTATCAGTTGTTTGACCAAAACTGATAAAAATAAAACTAATTTTTTTTTTCGAACTTATGTGTTTTTTTTATTTTTATTTTTAATTTTCATCTTTCTTTGTAAATGACTAAAAAAGAAAAGAAAAAAGAAGCCGGTAAGGATTGCGTGGGAAAGTATCAGTAATTTGAACTCGGAGACAGTCGGAGTGGCTCCCATTTCCAACACCTCTCCTTTTCTTTCTTTCTCTCTCTAAAAAAATCTCTCTCCATCCATCAATGGTTGAGCGCAGGTCGTAGAAGACATGACCTCGTCAATGGCTTCTGACTAAAAAATCCCTCCAATCAATTTCTCCTCATTTCTCTCTCTTCTAAGTGCTTCTCCAATCATCACTGGCAGCCAATTTGTGGTTCATATTTCCGAAATTCATTCTGGTGCTCGGAAGGCCGAAAATTGATGAGAATATTCCGGTTGAATTATTAAAACTCTCTCCCCTCCTCTCTTTACCAACAGGCCTGCATTTTTGTCACTGGGTATTTTCTCTCTCTTAATTAAGCTCTCTCTCTCTCTCTCTCGTGATCGATTCACTTTTACGATTTGATTTTTTTGACTACACAATCTTCTCTTTTACATTTTTAATCCATCAATTGATGTTCAAAATACAAAACCTTCGTTTAATTTTTAGGATTCGGCTTCAAATTAGGGTTTGTTGCTGTTTACCCTTTGCATTATTGATTTAAACCATAAACATGCACATGTTTTTGTCTCCTTAAGACCTACATTTCAGTTATTGCTTTTTAGCTTTTTTTGACATTAGATTTTATGAATTTGTACTATTCTTGTGCTTGATTTGACTCTTGTAATTTAAGCATCTCATTTGGATTTTCATTATATTGTTGATATTATTGTTGTTTGTCATTATTTGTGTAATAATGTATGCTAATCTAATGCAATAATTTCAAAGGTAAGATATAATATGTGGACTATATTTGATTATATTTGTATGCATATAAGACTATAAGAGGGCTATTCTGTTTCTTGCTGATGCTTAGATCCAATAGCATGTTACTGCTCAATTGCTCATGTGTTGATTCTATAATTCAGGCGTTATTAAAGGTATTATGTGTGGCATTCTAGGAGGATTGAATTATTATCTGTTTCCTCATTGAAGCTATTTATTTTCTTCTTTTCTCCTTTGGATGTATAAATTTCTCACAAAGCCTTTGTAATAGGTGTAGGCATTGGCAAGAATATTTCTTGCGAACTTTTGGGGCTCGCTTGATCAAACTTGCGAACCGCAATCATGACTGACACAATGTCTGGACCCCTTGAACGTCCCATCAGGCCAAGTAAGTATTTGGTTGAATCTTGTTTCTCTGTACCCATTCATTCGTAATTATATACTTTTTATACTTGAAATCTTTGGTAATTTGAGATATGCATAGTCTTGGTGAGCAACCATGGTTGACAAATAATGTAAATAAGTAGATGAATTTGGTCCTTTTTTTTTCCCTTTGAATTTAAGAAATGTGTATGGGGTATTAGCGGATCATGCATAACATAAAGATCAATGGGAAGTTAGTATGAAATCAGTTGAGATGAATTACGTATTGGTTGAATGAACAGGTATGGAGAAGATAGATTTTGAAAACATCGAGGACGAAAGGAAGACAAGGCTTGGGTCTTTAAGGAAGGCAGCAATCAGTGCCTCAAGCAAGTTTAGACATTCCTTGACCAAAAAGGGAAGGAGGAACAGTAGGGTCATGTCTGTTGTGGTTGTGGATGAGCATGATGCAGAAGAATTGCAGGCCGTGGATTCATTGCGTCAAGCCCTCATCTTGGAAGAACTACTACCTGCAAAACACGATGATTACCATACTTTGCTCAGATTTTTGAAGGCCAGGAAGTTTGACATTGAGAAAACAAAGCAAATGTGGGCTGCTATGCTCGAATGGAGGAAGGAATTTGGTGCAGATACAATAGGCGAGGTACTTGTAGATAGATAATAGATCAATGCAGCTTTTCTGCTAGTGTGTGTGTGTATGTGTTGAAGTAAATGGAATCGTATGATCCACTAATATTGTGTTTGTAATTTTGTCTTTCGGTTAGGACTTTGATTTCAAGGAAAAGGATCAGGTCATCGAACACTACCCACAAGGTAATCACGGAGTTGATAAAGAAGGGCGACCCATCTACATTGAGAGATTGGGTAAAGTTGATGCTGTTAAGCTCTTGCAAGTGACAACCCTTGACCGATACATTAAATACCACGTGACGGAGTTTGAAAGGACCTTTAACGACAAGTTCCCTGCCTGCTCCATTTCTGCAAAAAGGCACATTGATCAGAGCACAACTATTCTTGATGTACAAGGAGTGGTGAGTACTTATATCCGCCCATATCATAGATGAACAATACTTGAGAATTGGCTTGTATTAGCGTGTGTGTGTTTGTATACACACACACACCTGCAAATTAAGCTGCTGATATTCAAAACATACTACTCAGGGACTGAAAAGCATGAATAAAGCTGCTCGGGAACTAATTCAAATGCTCCAGAAGATCGATGGGGACAACTACCCTGAGGTACAACTCCCTTCATCTTTGTTAAGCAAAGTGCCTTAAGTTTCTTAGATCAAATATAGCCGCTTCCTTTTTTTTCTTATTTCTCATCTGTGCATTGTAGACCTTGAACCGCATGTTCATCATCAATGCTGGGTCTGGATTTAGGCTTTTGTGGAACACCGTGAAGTCATTCCTTGACCCAAAGACCACCGCAAAGATCCATGTAAGTTTTTCCTGAAGCAAGTTCAAATTTTGATCAAAATTTGATCGAGTTAACTAAGCGATCATGGTTTGGTTGACTAGGTTCTTGGCAACAAATACCAATCCAAGCTTCTTGAAATCATCGATGCCAGGTACTTCGTTTTCATGGTCTGCAATCTCACTGATACATATACTACTGTATGTCACTTCTAGATTCCAGACATATATATTTGTTTCCTGAACAAATTAACAGTTGTGAAACAAAATAAACATGAATTCTGTTGGAAAACTATCACATCTATTTCTCTGTTTTGCGTGTGCAGCGAACTTCCAGAATTTTTGGGTGGTACCTGCACTTGTGCTGACAAAGGTGGTTGCATGCGCTCAGATAAGGGACCATGGAATGACCCAGAAATCATGAAGGTTTAGTGCCACTTTTTCATCCTGTTTAACCTCTTTTATCTGGAATTCTATCTCCTTTCTTTTGAACTAATGTTAAATGTATGTTGATGAGGCAGATGGTCCGCAACGGTGAACACAAGTGTTCAACAAAGATTCATGTTCAAGCAGAAGAGAAGACAATTTCTGAGGATGATAGTGCTAAGGTATTCATTATTTCCTCCTGAGATGTTGGTGCACATATTATCTGATTTTAGCTTTGTTTGGGCTACATCTGATCAGACCAATATAAGGTCCATTCTCTGGATGGGGCCTTTAGAATGAATTTTACATAGATCCTAACTTTCCTTGTGTGACAGAACTTTCTACATAGATCCTAACTTGTCTTCTGTGACAGAATGTTAAGAAGTGCAATTCATTCGCCTCGGAAGTTGACTCTCCAAGGTTTCCACGGGAGCATATCAAGCATCCTCAACTCTCTCCCGTCCGTGAAGAAGTAAGCTATCTCCCCTTCAACAATGTTATTTTTATTATCATTTAAATATTTTTAATGGAACTTATTTATCTTCTCAAACTAAATTAAATTGCAGGCTCAAAACATCCCTAGTGTGTATGAGCCAAAATGCAACTTCTCCGTGGTTGACAAGACCATGGATGTAACTTGGGCTAAACCACAATATAGCGCCAAGTTTGCCCAACCAAAAGGTAGTCAAAAATCATTTTTTTTTTATCGAGACTATGTTCTAGGGTAATATTGTTGTATCGAGACTATGTACTAATTACATGATTATTCTTGTACTTATTTAATAAAGCTGCGGATTATTACCCCAATAACGATGGTTGCACCAACGATAGAGTAGGCAACCAGATATTTACTGGAATGATGACTTTGGTTATGGGAGTTGTGACTATGGTGCGAATGACGAAAAACATGCCAAGAAAGCTAACAGATGCTACCCTGTATTCAAGTTCAATGTATGGTGATGATGATATAGTTAAACCTAAACCACAGCAGGGTTACCAGATGCAAGCACCGGCCATCTCCACCACTGAATACTTAACCATGATGAAGCGGATGGGTGACTTGGAAGAGAAGGTTCTTGCTCTCAGTAAGAAGCCCATGGAGATGCCACCGGAGAAAGAGGAAATGCTCAATGCAGCTTTGTCTCGTGTTGATGCCCTTGAGCAAGAGCTTACTGCAGCTCAGAAGGTACCTAGCTATAATTCTATATTTCCCTTCTTCCCATAATGCACTTCTCTTTTTGGTCTGTCTCATAATAAATACTATGGTGTTATAAAGTGTACATTTAAGTAAAGCACATTCTTTGAAAACGTTGACAAGTCAAATGCGATTTTTTATATGGGACGGAAAATGGGAACTCAAGAGTATGTTTCTTATGGCCTTATGTTTTGTTCCATCTACTTACATTAGGCCTTGGAGGAGTCGCTTTCTGTGCAACAAGAGCTCATGGCTTACCTTGAGAAGAAGAAGAAGAAGAAGAAGTTCTTTGGATTCTGAAGGAAGAAGGAAATAAAGAATCAGATACTGTGATTAGGTGAGGTGATCTGCACCGATGATAGAAAGAGAAAAAAGAGTGAAAAAATGGCGGCGATTGTGATTCTTCTGCCCCATAATTGCTGTCTGAAAAAAAAAACCCCCCGACTAAAAGCTTGCTTTGTTAATAAACTTGATTTAAAGCTTGTGTATAAACATTGCTACTAAAGTTTTTCTTTTTCCATTCTTTAATGACTTAATACGCTGAACAAAGTCCGGCATTGTTTCATGTAACTTTGATCGCTTAAGCGATGTCGTGCTGTTGAGAGTGATTTTTTTAATTTTTTTTTGCTATTTTTTGTGACTATTTGAATTATCATTCATGGTAGTATATTTTGTAGTGTTTTCTTTCTGTGGTGTTTTTGTAGTGCTCTTTGAGTGAATAAGTCCACTGAATAAGCCTGTGTGTATTATGAAGGTAATGCGTTGTTGCCAGGACTCCCCAGCTCCAGGACATGTCTGACACAGGTTCGAGTAGTTGTGCCAAACAGATCCTTAGGTTGGAAGAAATACTGAGTCTTTGTATAACATCATTTATCAGCCCTATAATTAAGAGTTGTTAGATACACAAAATGGTAATGCTAGCATGACGCCGGCCAAAGCCAAATCCCGATGTTCTGCCACATATTTTGATTCCGTACATAGCTGCATTTGGGTGGGTCCGGTCCAGTGATTTGTTCGATTGCTTGGCAGTCGATGAATTGGTTTCTTGTGTTTGGGTTCACATTTCACACCCCAACCCAACCAACAGGGCCGTCATAATCAAGATATGAGCCGTTGGATGTAGTTCTGACAACACACAATACACAATCCTGATAACTTATGATGTTTTTATGCGTGCAAGTTACTACAAATGAGATTTTTTTTGACAACCCAAACAAGCAAACAAACAAACAAAGCCATTACTTGAATTTCTCAAAAAGTATCGATTCCATCTCGATATGAACTTCTTATACATTGTTAAAAACAACGAAGCCTCTGCCGAATTGATTAGAGGTTGGATACATGTAAGAAAAGAACAAGTATGAAAAACAAACTTGAGAAATAGCCAAGCATTCCTTGCACACGCGTCTCCATATTTGAAACACTTCACCAGCAAAACTTCTTCTTCTGCAAGACAAGCAGTCAAAAATATCAGTTACTGTCATAAATCTCTCTCTCTTAGTGTGTGTGTCTGTGAGAGAGAGAGAGAGAGAGAGAGAGAGAGAGAGAGACTCAAATATACTGATATTCTCTGTGACCAAATCTACTCACCCGGAACTTAGCTTCTTCTTGACTATCAATGTAAGCTAGTAATTCCTCTTGCCTCATCAAAGCCTCATGCAGAGCCTGTCCAGGAAGAAGCATGGGTTAAACTCTTGTTAACAAAACAAACTAATTCACCTTATTGAAATCAAAATGAAGTACCAGAATTAGTCTAATTTGGAATCTCCATATCTACAAGTAAATGAAATTAAATACTTCCTCCGTCCCAAAATGAATGTCCACAATATGTTCAAATTTGCTCTTGATCAATCAACAGTAAATTTGGACATTCATTTTGGGACGGATGGAGTACTAGTGTGCATTTACCTTTTTGGTAGCAATCAATTCCGCCTCTAGCGCATCCACGCGGCAAACAGCAGCATTCAGCAATTCCTCTTTCTCACAAGGCATCTCGGATGGCTTTGCTTTGAGTGTATCTACCTTCTCTTCAAGCTCCCCCAACTTTTTAAGAACAGTGGATAAGAGTTCCGCCTCTATAAATGATGGAGTTGGTGACGGAGGCCGGAACTCCTCCTTGGGTAGCATCGCATCAAAGGAGAATTCCGGAATGTTGTGCACGTTTTCCGATTGTGAGGTTGGAAGTTTCTTGGTCACACGGCTTGCTGCTGAGTAGAAGAGTGCGGAAAGGGCCATGAAGAAGCTCATCAACATTGCCAAAATCCTGGCGTGAAGTCTTTCTGGTGCCTTTTGAGTAGCAGGTACTGTTGGAGTAGTCCCTGTATTAATGTGATGACCATTTATTAGTATACTCCCTCGGTCCCATTACAAATTAGACAACTTTCCATTTTAGTCGTCCCATTTCAAATTAGACAAGACCAAAATGGAAAGCCTTTCGTATTTATTTAATTAGTGGGACTCACTTGTTATACTAATACCAACTACCCTACTAACAACTCCTACACCACTTTCCATACAACACCTTAATATTATACCTTTCCTTAATCCCCGTGCCCCCCCCCCCATTTTCTTTAATTGGAAATGGGACAGAGGAAGTATAAAATTTCATTCACAAGTTTCTGTTTGGAAATTCTTAGCTTTTTTAGTACATCTTGTGATAACCATTTATTTGTTAGTATATGAATCGGATCTATTATCCAACAGGATGGAGATGTGACTCATAGGATTAAAGCAGGTTGGTTGAAGGGGAAGAGTGCCACATGGTTTCTATGTGATCCCGACATGCCCCATATATTAAAAAGAAAATTCTACCTCACAACAATTAGGCCGACACTGCTTTATGGCACTGAATGTTGGGTCGTGAAACAGTGTCATGTTCATAAGATGAATGTAGCGCAGATGCATATGCTACGATGGATGTGTGTGCATACAAGAAATGACCGATTGAGGAATGAGGTGATCAGGGGTAAAGTAGGAGTTGCGCCTATATTGAGGATAAAATGAGGGAGAATCGTATAAGATGGTTTGATCATGTGAGACGGAGACCGAGTGATACACCGGTTAGGAGACCTAAAGAGGGGAAAGTGATAAGATGGCGAGGGAAAGGGGAAGACTCAAGCAAACTTAGATTAAGGTGATTGAACATGTTATGAATTACCTGGATCGGATGAAAATATGACGTTGAAGAGGCCCGAGTGGAGGGAAAAAATTCATGTGGGTGATGGGGGTTGATTTTTTTTATTTTTTTAATTATTATTATTTTCATTTTCCCTATTTATTATATTTTTATTCTGTTATTATCACTATTTTTATTTCTTTTCTTCTTCTCTTTTCATTTTCTAATTTTTTTCCCACCTATTTCTTCTTCTTAATTATTTTTTCTTACATCATTTTTTTCACGATGATGACATACGAGGATTCATGTTAACCAACCTCAAATTATTTTGGGACTGAGGTTTCGTGGTGGTTGTTGTATACAAAAACATGAACTATGTATGCCTTGCCAATAGGAGATTTCTTATTGTTATTATGTGGACATAGAACAGCAGGATGTTATCACCACCAACAAGCTTTAATGACTGACCTTTGGAAACATATGGCTTTGGAACGGACACTTGCTTCTTCCATCCAGAATCAACAGCCTTATCAACCATGGGCACATATTCATCGTATCCAGAGAAATTGGTAGCATAGTTTGCAGCTCCAATTACTTTTGCCTAATTACCCCCAAAAAGTAAAGCAATAAAATAAGTAGCTATAGAAAAAATATTCAAATAAACTGAAAACCAACGCACAACTAATGCATGCTTAACAATTGAAGCCAACTGAAAACGCTAATATAACACAAGAAAGCTACAGTTCTCAAAGTGAAAAAGCAATTATGGTAATAATAACTTTATGTATATGCCTCTTTCCAATCCAAAACAAAAGAGTTACAAACTATTGCCTATATATGTCCAGTGTCCATTTTTTGTGGGAAAAAAGATCTCGAAATGAGTGTCCATTATATGCTACTAAAACTGCTTCAAAATCAACCTTGAATTTCCCTAGAGTCAAAAATGGACAAACATTTTGAGATGGACGGCGTAAAAAATAGTCTTATATGCAACCGTCATTAATTTTTCCTTCCATCTTCCCGACTCCATATCATATCAATTGTACCATTAACATGGATCAGCCTGTACTAGCTAGTTAAAGTAACAGAACTACCTCTTCCCGAACAGGAGTCAATCGAAGATGTGAATAAGTACGTATTGTTTTTGGAGATGCAACATCTTCGGCCTCGGATCCTGACTCAGCAGTGGAGGTATCACTCCCTTTTAGCTGCATGTGTGGATAACAAAAATTAAAAATAAATAAAATTAAAAAACTTTAGGGGTAGTTCATACAACTAACTACAAGCAAAGTAAATAACTGTAGAGTCCATACCATTTGGAACTGAGGCTTAACATAAGCTACAACCTTCCCATCACTGTTCAAAACTTTAACCACTTGTCTAGCACGTCGAGCTTCACTATTAAGAGCCAACTGCATCATAATGACCATGGAATTAATTTTCTCAGTCAAATGTAACACGAATCACACCATGGGGTCAGGTGAAATCCTTAATTGAAGATTTCAGGATTTTTCCATACCTTCAAGATTTCAGGATTTTTCCATGGCCCTTTGTCAGATAGAAGGCAACCCCCTTGGTCTGCACAGGTGCAGGTACCACCAAAAATTTCTGGCAATTCACTGCACAAATCCAATATCTTTCATAAGTGGTAAGACAGAATTTCAATTGTAAACAATGGGTGAAAATAACTGAATCGGAAACAATAAGGATAGTGGCAAATAGCATATCCACCAATGATGTGTCCTACTTCACATACCTGGCATCAATAATCTCAAGCAACTTATTCTGGTACTTGTTCCCAAGAACCTAAATTATGAAGAATAGAAAGTTAATGAACATGTAAAACAAGTCTATATAAAGATTGTTCCAACTGATGGAAGAGTGGACATACATGAATCTTTGAAGTGGTTTTGGGATCCAAAAATGACTTTACAGTATTCCAGAGCAATCTAAAACCTGGACCGGCATTGATTATGAACATTTGATTGAGTGTCTGCAGCAGTTAAGGTAGAAATTTCTTATTAATCACAGTTCTGATAGTGACAAATAGAAAATGGCATGATAAACTTGATCGCTCAACAAATTATATCACCTCGGGGTAATTGTCACCATCAATTTTCTGTAGCCTCATAATGAGTTCACGAGCACTCTTGGTAAAGTTCTTCAATCCCTGAATAATTACACAACATGATATTTCAAAAAAAAAAAAAAAGATATGAAACAAAGTAATACAAACTTTGCCTCTAAACTTTTCAATAAAATTGCACAAAGGAAACACACCACGCCTTGGACATCCAATATTGTCGTGCTAGAGTCAATATGCCTTTTAGCAGCAATTGTGCAAGCAGGGAACTTGAATGCAAAGCTCTTCTCAAACTCGCGGACATGGTATTTTATGTACCGATCCATAGTTGTAACTTGCATGAGTTTGTTCGGATCAACCTTCCCTAGTCTTTCAATGTAAACAGGTCTTCCTTCTTTATCCACGCCGTGGTTACCATGAGGGTAGTACTTTAAAACCTCATTCAACTCTTTAAATTCGAAATCCTGTCAAAATAACATATAATAATGAACACTAGAGCAGAAGGAAGGGGGAGCCTCTAACAAAAGCATGTAAGCCCGTCGAATCCAAGGATGAGATCAACTAAGAAACCTAATTAAGCACTTTCACAAAATGATTACCTCCATAATTGTGTCAGCGCCGAAGTCCTTTCTCCACTGAATCATCTCGGCCCACATATGTTTTGCCTTTTCAATATCAAACTTCCTTGCTTTCAGAAACCTGAAAAAAAAAATCACTGGTTCTCAGAAACCATCAACAGACTGCAAACACAACAGAGGAAGTTAAAATCAGGTCAAAGAGTGGAAATAGTTTCACATCTGTTGCGCATGTGGGTCTGCCATGCGACACTTGTGCAGTTGCAGGTCAGAAAAGGTTGTTTCCCTGGTTAAAACCAAGGAATCTAGAGTTATAGTTGTAATTTTAAGACTGAGGCGGCGTTTGATTTTTTTAAGTGTCAAGTTCTGAAATCTGATTTCACGTCTGAATTTGATTGAACTGATAGGAAGTAGCGTCTGAAGTCTGATTTCTGAATTACTCAAGCTGTTTGAATATTCATCTGAACTCACATCTGAAATTAGGGTTACGACATTTAATGGAGTAAAGAGATGGGATAACGGTTGTTGATCCAGTGTTTGGGTTGTGTATTTGGAATTACGAGTTTATAGAAGAGATGTGTATGGAAAAAAAATCAATTAAGAGGCAAATAAGTGATAGTTTTACATCTGAAAATTAAGTGGAAAATAAGAGGCATTAAGATCTTAATGGAGAAAAACAAACAAACAATATGAATTGGGTTATATCTGATGCACCCACCCATTCAGATCTGAATAAGAGGAGAAAATGAAAAACAAACGAGGCCTGAGGCTAACTATACTCCGAACGCGATCAACTCTTTGGCATATTTTAATATTGGAAATGTAGATGAAGAACTGTTTCTTCATCATTTCCAATGTAGCCAAAGACTCACTATTTTTTGGCTACTATTTTTTGGCTTGGGAATATGATGGAATAAAGCAAAATGGCTCACTAAACTGTATGCATTTCTTTGTTATGAAGCAACAGTCATTTCATGCAATTTTCGACGCAATTTTCATCATGGGTCATCCGAAAACAACCTCTCCGTGCTTTAATACAGGGCCAAGATTGCGTGCATCCGACTCCCCCTTACCCCACGCACCATAGGCGCCTTTGCGGGGGTAACATTATTGTTGTTATAGATGAAGAACTGTTCAATTACTCAACGTGTTATGGGTTTGAAAGTTCATGCCAGAGACAGAGAAATGAATTGGACATATGATAGGCTCGAACGTAGAAATTAAACCCCAACAAAAAAACATAGGTTCGATAAGAACAAGCATTTTTGGTGGAAAGGATAGGGCCTAAGTTAAATAGGAAATTAGTTATTAATACTCGTGGTAACAGTTGCTTGATTACCTGGGGTACTTTTCTCATTCCTTTAATGGTTGAAGTTCTAGCGCATAAAGTATTAGCAGATCGGTCATAACTTACCCGTAGATACACACATCTCCAAGGGACATCCTAAAAATGAAGAATTAGATGCAAGGAATAACGTTCAACCTACTCCTCTCCATTATTTACCTCCTGGAGTTGAGTGGAACTTAAGAGATAACCACTTAAAAGCTTCATTACCGTAGTGATGAGATATCCTTGAGAGCACATCTTAACACTGTGACCAACAAGGGCATAATCAAGGTCGGGTTTACAGAATGGCGTTTTTTCCATTATCCCAGTAGTTTCAATTACCTTCATATAAATACATTTTTAGAGGCATAAAAGGTAGAAGCAAGCGTACCTCAACATCATATGATAATCATCATGTTTTTCGGGTAGTAATTCGTCCAAAACAAGTGCTTGTCGAAATGCATCAACAGCCTGGAGCTCCTCAGCATCACGGATATCCTCAATTGAAACAGAGCTAACTCGACCATCACTCTTTCTCCTACTGCTCTTTTTCTTAAGAGTGTGTTTGAACTTGGAAGATGCATTCAGGGCTTTCTTTTTCAATGAACCAATACGGGTCCTTCTCTCATCCTCTGAGTTCTCAAAGTCAGACTTTCTTTCTCTTCTCTCATCATTGCCGGATGATCCCTCAAAGCCTGTTATATTGCAAAAGATGATAAGCCATAAATTTTACAGAGACAAACTTGTAGATAATTTAACCAATATGCCAAACATGGAAAATGATGAGAGATGATTGGGTAAGAAATGCAGGAAAGCCGCTATATTTTGAGAATGTATCATCATCAACAGGCATATATTCGAAGCACATGGAAACAGAATAGACACATTGCAAGCACTTACTCCAAGAAGACTGCAAACGTAAATCACACCGACTTACAATCATAGTACCATGAAATATTTTCCCCCAGACCACTAGCTAACAAAAACTAAACTTTTAAAGATTCAACAGTTCATTTTCGACAAATCACCAAGAAACAACACAAACTGCCGAAAGAAGGATAACAGATAACTTTTCAAGAAACAGAAAAATTCTTGATGCCCCTATAGTGGTTTAATCATAATGATTAACCCAACAATAATTCTTGAAGCATAAATATTTTTCCCGGGCTTGAAAACAAATATGACAAAGAAAATAAGAAGAAACAAAGCTCATTCTTGTCAACTATAAAGAAATGAAAAAAAAATGATGATTCAACCCATAACTACAGTAAAACCCTAATTCAACACAATTAAACCCAAACACAAATACATAACAGAAATCCAATTCCATTCCACTTAGGAATACAATCAATCAATTCATGGAGAGGAGAACTCACAAGGCCTCGCGAATAGATCAAGTGGGCCCGACATCACCAATTGAAAACTCCAATTCTCAGAATTTAAAGCAAATACTCACAAAACTGCAAATCACAACAACTGCATTACGAATAAGAAAACGCTAGATCGAACTAAAAAATACAACTCACAAAATTTAATACTATTTGCTATTGATAAACCATTATTAGTAGTACCTGCCAAGTCAAAAAATTGACACGAATCACAAGGTTAATCGGCCAATTGAATTAACCAAATCACCGAGATCGTAGCGTTGATCTAACGGAACAAGGAAAAAGGGCAGATTCTTCGGAGGAGATTTTTAATGAATTAAAAGAGGTTTTTTTTTCTTGAATTAAGTCAGAAATGATAAAGAGAAAGAACGAGAGAGAGAGAGAGAGAGAGGAATCTAGGTTATATTATGGCTTGGACTGGAGACGGCGGAGAGAGAGAGAGAGAGGGGGGAGAGAGAAAGCCGTTGGGGGATTTAATTGGGAGCTGGGTGCAGGATGGGATTGTGGGACCGGAAGCATGTCGCTTTGTGGATATTTTTGACACGTGGCAAGTGGAGTGGAAATTGGAATCTGTCGTCGGTGCAGGCGCAAGAAGGGAGGGAAATGTGAATAGAATTAAAACGGTGGAAAGGAATGGGAATTCTGTTTGTAATAATTTTGTCACTGCACCAGGGTTGGGGTAATAAATACGCATGAATAAGAATATACTTCCTTCTCCGTTCCACGATAATATATAAATTTGAACGTTCCACAATAATATACTCTCTCCGTCCCGCTAATATTCACACCAATACTGTTTGTGCGGAAATTAAGGAATATGATATTTTAATAAAATGTTGTGAGTGTAAAAGTAAAGTAGAAGAGAGAATGAGTGGAGGGTGTAATAAATTATAATGGTGTTGTGAGTATTAAAATAATGTAGGAGAGAGAATGAGTGGGATTGGGTGAATATTTTATTAATATAAAGTTTCCTTTTTGAGAGTGTGCGGATATTAGCGGGACGCCCAAAAAGGAAAGTGTGCGGATATTAGCGGGACGAAGGGAGTATAACTTTTCTAAAATGGAAAAAAATTTTACTATTCCCTTCACTCATTCTCTCTCCTACATTATTTTAATACTCACATCACCATTATAATTTACTATTCTCTCCACTCATTCTCTCTCATATTTTATTTTCACACTCACAACACTTTCAATATAATAATTCCTCCTTAATTCCCGTGAAAAACTCAAAAGTCTATAAATATATGGGACGGAGGGAGTATACTGTACTCGTTATTTTGCATTATTACTAGTACTCAAAAATTCGTGTCAATAATACGAGTCAGTACAAAAAGGTAAACAGTGAAAAAATGATAAGTAGAGTATAATTCAATCATGTTTTAGTACTCCATTCATTCCAAAATGAACTACCATTTTTCAGAAAATTTCATCTCAACATTTCTTTTCCAGAGAGCAACAACTCTATCCCAAAATTAATGACTAACAATAACCACGTCAAAATCAAATAAGAGGTGGCTTGAACATAAAATGCTACTCCCTTATGAACATCAAAATTTCAAGCATAAATAACCTAAGCAAAGGCAAACGCATGTTGATTTTATGAACAGAGGAAACTCATCAAGTAGCCCAATCCTTATTCACATATTATTCCAAACAAAGACCATAGTTTTCTACTCCTCTTTTATTCACGCTTTTACATACTAATTAAAAAAAAAAACTAATTCAGTTAGGATTCAAGATAATTGCTATTAACGAAAAGTAACTATCAAAAACAATAAGAAATAATTCAAAAGTATAAACAACAAATAGGAAAGAAAAGAGAAAACTTACCATTTACACAAAATCAAAAAGTAAATGGAAGCAAATTTGGACCTAAAAACAGGGCGGAGAAGACCGACAATTTTGTGGACCCAATGTTGAGGATCACAGAGACCTAGTTTGGTCACTGGTTAGGTAAGTTGGAAGGGCTCCCCAACAGATGTGTCTAGTGAATACGAAACTGTGCTACACAGGTTTTAAGATGGACGACATTGTTGATATCTTTCCCAAAACTATGTCTTGATCCACTTTCCTGGAATTTCCACATCTTGATAGATGCCAATAGAAATATTGTTCAATCGTCCCTGCATGAAACATAGAGGTGAAAAAAATCAGAACTACGGAACTAAATGTAGTACACAAATGCATACTATAAGAACAGACCCAATGAAAATCGGCAGCATTTGTCATTTGTAAATATATGCTGAAAATAATTTGGGAAAACACACACATTAACACTTTTATCTTTTAAATCATTTGCAATTTATATAGTGTTCCAACTTTCAAAGGTATACTGATCGAGGCTTGAGTACCTCAATGACTCCATCAAATCGCACTCTACTCGTTTTATCTTACGAAGCATTTACAATTCATATAATGTTTAAAGTTTCAAAAGTTCAGAATTAGTACATAAAATGTACAGATACATACCTCATAACAATGATCCCCATAAAGGAGAACGTAAGAGTATTAATGGTGTGAATACACCAAAATCGTCAAACTTTAAGTGAACATTGGACATACAAAAAAAATATGCATGGATGATTTGCAAGCATACTTTTTTTGGCTCTAGTCGGTGGATAGTAGAATTGTCTCCTATATTAGCTGCAAGTGTAAACAGTAGAAAAGCAAGAAGAATTAGCAAAGTTTTCAAATGGAGGGTAGTAAATGTTAACTACTGTAAAAGCAGGAAAATGGAAATTAAATCAATGACGTTATTAGAAAATATTCTCTGATCTTATGAAGCACCAAGACTCTTTTTAATTCAACACACCCAAGAAATTAAAAAATTACATAAATTGCACACTTGAAATTAAAAACATGTAACTATCAATGGACCTCTAATGAAAAAAAACCATGAAATATATAACTAAAGTACATGAATTATATAAGTTAAATCTCTCCTTGAACAGAAAATACTAAAGATACTTAATCAATTAGTTCAGAGATTAACATAAACAGTGTAAGCAAAAATGAAGAGAGTGAAGGGGTAATAGAATACAAAGTCACACCTTGGATGGCAATGAGAAGATTCTCTACTGTCCGCAAATTAAAAGAAGCTAATGGGAGGAGAGGGCAGTTAGATTACTATATCATGGGGGGGGAGATTGATTTTGGGGGTGTGATTTTTTGTTGCGTTGGGAAAGAGATAAAAAATTGTCGTGCAATTTGTGGAGGAGAGGATTGGGAAGTTAAAAAGCGGTTTGAGAGGAGAAAGAATTCAGGTCGTCTACTTACTCAATAACTTACTACCGACTACCTTTTACCTTTTTCTGAATAAACTCATTAATACTAACTTGGAAACAATGAGGCAATTGGTATCCAAAACAATGATTAAAACGTGTGTGCGACATTGGGAAGATTTCAATGGTATATCTTTAATATTCCATGATAGAAAACTTCAAGTACTTCATATTAAATAAAGTATCATACATATACAACATCTTCACTATATACTATCTACACCCCACTCTCACCCCATCATCCACCACCCCTACCCCCATTGCATAGCCACAAAGAAAAAGAAATGGAAGAGGCAAAAAGAAATCTCGGTCTATAGGTGACCAAATAAGAGCTTAATTAATACTTCATCACAAATTTGCCAATGCCTATTTTTGAAGTGTTGGGCAGGGAACAGGGAGGGGCAAAGCATATTATTGACACCAAGATATTAGAGAACCCCACAGCTACCTTTGGTTTACATACTGATCATGAGCTAACTATTGGCATTGTATTGGTATATGTGCTAATTAGGGCATGAAACAACAAATTAGAATGCTAAATAATCCAACATGAAACAACATATTCAAACATTTACCATAAAGGTTTTGAAGCCTGATTTACAAAATAATAAAATAAACAGCATCATAAATCAAAAGAAAAGGGCAATTGAAGTCAACTTACAAATATTCCTCAAACTAATACCACTAATATCTAGGATGCTATGTAACAATTCCACTAAGAAGATTCAATGTCCAATTGTTTTCATGTGAATGCTAAAGCTTAAAGGAAGTTCCTGCTCTGGAGTTACTGTGTGTTCTATAACCATTTTACTGATTTTTTAATGGCAATAATCATATTACCAAAAAAAGTACATAATTAAAAAACAGGATATTAAAGAAACTCATATATATGGGAAGAGATCACATAAAATATTTAGTACGAATGTTAAGAGTTGCTATATCCAATGTCCTTAATACGAAAACCCCACTTTTTACTATCGGGTAAAAAAAACTAAGTAATGCTAATAGTTAAAATCAGTGGAATCAACAATTTAAAACCACAATGCACCAAAGAATTATAAAAATAGTAACTATGAACACTATAACTAAAAAATTATAACAAAAAATCACAGTATTACATTAACTTGTTTAAATACAAACCCAAAAATAGCCCATGTCAATTCATACAGAAATTTCATGAGTTTATAAATTGATGATCAATTTTGATTAACAAAAAATACTTGGTTAGTCCACTGTCTCACACGCTTTCAGCCTTTTAAAACCTCAAAGTATGTTTACAACATGCAAGTCTCATTTGAGATGAAAAAGACATAAAACTGAACATGTAAAATTTAAATGACATTTGAAAATGGGAACAACTATATCCATCGAAGAACCAGTAAAAGCACTTAATGGGTCTGGAAATTTTCGGATGCCCAATAGTGCAAATAAACCTGAGAGTGAAATCAAAATTCAAAAGCTGATATAGGCAAAGTGTACAACAAAATGTAGATAAATATGCAAGAGGTGGAAACTGAAAATGAAAATTGGGACAAAAATGTGGCTGAAAAGATAAATTTTAAAAGTGTCATTATAGAGAAAGGGCTTGAAATATTAATGTCATTGGGAGCAAAGTTCAAACAGTTGATGGGTATGAGAATAACAGGCTGAGAAGATTAAATATATAATCTATAATTTAAACTTATGTCTCGTCACCCCCACCCCCATTTCGGATCGAATGGTTGAAGAGAGAAAGAAAGGAGGGCATAAGTGTACCTCTTAAACATAATATTTGTATTAGCTATATTCACATCTCTCTCCACTAAGTAGAAATAAGTTTTTGTCATCTTCTATGACTCTACATTTTCTGCAACAACCCTCTAACATGCATACAAAAACCAAGCAAATAATTACAACTAATGAACAACAAAACCGTAAAATAGGCTCTCTTCTTTTAGACATTCTATCAAACAATCTGTGTGAATTAAGTGTTCCAAACACATAACCAAATCAGAACCACATTTGATACAAATAAGGAGTAAATATACGTACCGCTGGTTTCAAAACAATATCCATTGATCAATGATCAAAGCCTCCTCTGATCTATGAGTAGTGAGAAAGTCACCACTTTGAATACATCCAAATCGGGAGTTCATCATAACCTCCATTGGAATTCCCACTCTCCTGCTCTCAAGTGTTAGAGTACCTAGCGATGGATTCCCCATAATAGCCGATCTCACTAAACCGATTGGAGTTTGATTTTTTTGTTTGAATTTCCTTCTCCCTGATGGGGGAGGGGAGTTTGATTTTTGGTTATCTGAGAAGAAAAGGTGGGGAACTGCTTTTTTTTCAACTGCTGAGGCGGTTTTGAGGAGACAAAGGGAAGATAGTGTGAAGGTGAATACGGTAGAAGAATGGCCGAGGGTGGTGTGTGAAGTTACTACAACGTAAGAATTTGACGCACGTGAGAGTGGGGTTAGAAGAGGATGGAAACAAATTAAGAGAAACATACCATCAAATCCCCTACAGCTGCAGCAACATTATCCTTAGTCTGAGACTCGTAAACCTCGCCAGTCCTACTTTTCTCTCTGAAAATCCGATCTACACACATAAAATTTTGAAATTTCAACAAAAAAAAAAAACAAAGTCAAATTTAGTCTGTGAAAATGAAACGAAAGAAGCAATTGAAGAATTGAAAATAGGGTTACCGAATTCGAATTTGGTAGGCTGATTGGGAATGAAAATGGAGTTGGCGGAGAATCTCCATGGGCTTAATTTTGCTTCTTCCGATGAAAGGGGCTGAGATCGAATAGTGAAGGTGGTGGAGAAGGGTGGAGAGGGTGGTAGGGCAAGGGTTTTGGGTTCCTCTATCTCTCTCTCTCTGTAATCTCCCTCCCATTTTAACGTCGACAACTCCCCTCCCTTCTCAATGACGACAAACATTCCCCTCTCCCATGTCGGCAACCCTCCCTCTCCCATGGCCTAATCTTTTCGGCGACCTCTTATCAGCCGCTCCATCTCCACCTTTGTCAACACTCTTCGTCTTCCCCTCGTCGCCTCTGTCTTCGTCTCTATTCCACGAACCCTAGAAAGATCACGGTCTAAGGAACGGCGGAAAATGGAGGTGGCGGGGAGAGAGTGCGAAGGTGAACGGAAGAATAATGGCCGCCGGTGGTGTGCGAGGTAACAAAAGCGTAAAAATTTGATGGGATATGAGAGTGCGGTTAGCGGAGAATGAGAGAGGAGAGGTTACCGACGGTTGAAGAAGGGTGGGATAATTTTGGGCCGTTGGATGTCTTTTCTCAGAGAGTCAATCTCAGCCGCCACTTATACCCAGGCCAAGAGGCGGTTATTTCAGCTGTGTATTGTATTATAGATGTTTAATACTTTCTCTGTTCCGTCCCATTTCAAGAGTCCTGCTTTTTCTTTTGATCAATTTCAGATTAAGAGTCTCATTCCATAAATAACAAATTTTGAACAGTATTTTGGACATTTATATCCTTATAATGTAAATATATTTAAAAACCATTAATTATGCTCTTACAATGTTAACATATTTACAAAAACTCAATAAAAAAGAGGGGAAAAGATTAAATGTTTTAACGTTTACATTCTCACTCCTCTAATCTTCTACCAACTTGCAATTATTTATTCATTTTTAAAGATTTTTTTAAGAAGCGTGAAATACTACCCTATGACCCTTGAGTGAGACAGAAGGAGTATATTTTTTACGGTGTTTCACGCGTGGGCTAGAAGGGGTTCAAATTCTAGCACTCATGAGAATGAGACTAAACTTTACCGATAAACCACTTATTTAAAAACTTAATAACGAAGATTAAAATTTGTTGTGATACCAAGTATGATAATAAATTTGATACCTTCTGAACGGAATAAAAGTGATGGGCTAGGCCCAACGAGCAAAACCCATTTATTCAGACATTATTGCCACCTCATTTTTAGTGGGTCGGCCCAATTATTCCCAAGGCCCATCAACCTAGATCAGTCGATCTAGCTCATTGTCCGACCTCCATGGTCCCGACCTAGCTTTGTCCGACATACGATCCATATCTCATACGGGTATTATCTGGCTATGTCATTCAGTCAGGTCGACCTAGATCCATGCAGGCGACCTCGACCTACAAGGCATACGTCGGCCTACAGAGTCTTACTACGCCTACAACTCTTTCCATAACAAAGGTCCTACAAATCAGGAGTTATAAATGGACACGATTATTTCCACGATTTAGTCCGTGATTCTAGGGATTCATGCAACCCTACTACAATTATACTACATATCAAAACCTATAAATACTTCACAACATCAACGGTTTTGAGGTAATTGCTATTTGTTATTTTGAATACTTCTGTTCATTATAATTTATCAGCTCAAAACACCATACTTACTCTCACGCTCGAGGGTCTTCACCGGAGACCATTCCGGCTAGTCGTGGGTTCCTTGTTTCAGGTCAATCAAAGCCAGTGGATCAACCTAGTTGCTGGTCGTAGGCTGATCAACACGTTTCCTGCAGCATCAGTTTGGTTTCATTGCCGGGAATAATAGCTTTTTGACCTCGAAATTTAATCAGAGAGTAATATGGCTACAAACGGACAGACCGCATCATCCCCCAGTGATCCAACCCTCTGCAGGACGGTAAGAAATATCGAGGTAGGCACTGGAAACAGAATCACTAATCTTCCTCCTCCTCCACCGGGCAATCCTCATAGGAGAGCCACTCGTTCCAATAGTGTGGCTGATGGCAGGGGCTTGCCAGATAACAAAAGGGAAAAGAGGCCTATGGCCGAGCCAGAAGCGCAGCCGCCGCCAAAACGTCTGATGGTAGGTCAAACGGTTGCAGACGACAATCCAGGTCCCTCAACTAATCACCTCAGTAGGAAGGATATGTTGCTGGAACGGGCTAGAATCTTGCAGGAATTACTTGATCTGCCAGAATCTCCAGAGTAGGAGGATAGGAGATCGCAAAGGGCAGCTCCTTCACAAATCTCTCACAGGCAGCCTAATGGGAGTGCCAGACCGAATGGGAGTGCTAGGTAGAATGGCGAGCAACAGGTGATTGAACAACCTATCCGTACCCACATACATGTTCCAAGTGACGACCTGAGAAGTCAGCTCAACCTGAATAGAGAACAGGAGGCAGAGTCAGCCTTGAGGCGACAAAGGGAGGCCGAAAGGAATATGCGTAGGTCGCCTGCCAGAACGGAGATATCGCATTCTCATTGAGAAAGAAATGGGTGCAGGTCGCCACCAAGGAGAGATAGAGTTGTTTCCCACTGGGGAAGGAGAGAGATAACTCCACCTAAGAGTGAAAGGCAAAGAGCCTTCTCAAGGAGGGAGCCTCACCAGGAGGAGAGGCAGAGATCTAATAATGTCTCCTATCAAAGGAACGACAACCCAGATGCTAGGGAGCTGCTGAATTTGCAAAAGAGGTTAGAAAAAATGGAGGCCGATAGAAAGGAGGATGAAGGAAAGGGCGAACGAAATTACAATACTCTTCGACCCTTATCCAGAGAATTGCTCGAGCTACGACCTCCTGTGGGTTTTAAGTTGCCCTCCCTAGACAAGTATTCAGGTGCGATCAACGCCCTGAACCATATGCAGCACTTTGAGGCCACCTGTGTTTGGTCTCCTCCGAGGATGATGTGCTGTGCAAGGCACTAACCAGTACCTTCACAGGTGCAACACTGACTTGATTTCGTGGATTGACGCCGGGATGCATTACCTCGTGGGAGTACATGAGGAAGAAGTTCCTGGATCGTTTCTCGACAGTTGGGACCAGAAATATGACGGTCACCGACTTGAACAACCTGACACAGGGCAAGAATGAAAGCTCCATGACTTACTATACCAGGTTCAAGGAGATGGTCGACCAAATTGAGGAAGACCTAACAGACAGGGAAGTATTAAACTGTTTCAGGAATGGGGTCTCCTCTTCCGATTTAGACTACGAGTTACAGGTCAGGAGAGTAAAAAATAGATAGGAGCTGTTTGAAAGGGCCTATGATGTGGCCATAGCTGAAGAGAGGAAAGAAAAGAAGAAGGAGAAGGGTTCAAAGCAGTCCGATGCTGGAGAATCTAACAAAGGGGATCAGGCAAACAATGGTAGCAACAACAACAGGGGAAAAATAGAACGAGGGTGACTGAGAGAGTGCCCGAGAATTTCACCCCGTTGACCGTCAATCGAACTGAGATCATGAATTCAGTCGAACTAGGTCCACCTGCTCCAATGAACCCAGGAAATAAGTTCAGAAGGGACAACAACAAGTTTTGTGACCACCACAAGGATACGGGTCATACTACGGAAGAGTGCATGAGTCTGAAACGTATTATTCAGAAATGGGTCGATAGTGGAAGGCTGGACAGGTTCGTGAAGGGAGCTCGACCTGCTGGAGGCCAGCAAGCTGGAGGTGGTATACCTGAGCCAAGGCAGCCTCAATTAAATTTAAGGGTGATCATCGAGCAGGCGAGCAACACCACCTTGAAACACAAGATTTTTCAGCTCAACAAAGCTCCTCACGTGCCACCTAGGATATACATCAAAGAAGAAGTCATCAGTTTCTATCCGGACGAGCTAGCCCACTGATTGGGTTCACCACATATTTTCTCTTTATGCTTTTGAATAATAGAAATATTAATTGGGTTTAGGGTTTCTTCACTTTTGTAAGAATTGGGACGGTTAGATGGCCGGGTTGCAATTCTTTTATTGAACAATTATCAATTATCACGCAAGATCAAATCAACAACAAATCAATTCATTAAGAACAAAAGAATTAATGAAACCTAGAATCAATCAATTCACGCAAGATCGTCAATCGAGTCCAATCACCCTAATAGTGTTCATGCACAATTCCCCACGCAAGTGCAAGAATCGTACCAAATATTAATTAAGAATATTAGGATGAACTAACCCCACAATTAAAAGAAAATTAAAGATTTAGCATAAAAATCAAATACGACTATCTACAATTCGTGAACTAGAAGAACCTAGCTACTCATATGATCACGTCATGAGCGATTGACACGTCCTCTCAAAATATGAATAGCAACAATACATGGTCGACCAAGTCATTTGATGGATAAAATTCCACTGTGTAATAAAATACCTTGCAAGTACAAGTTACCGAAGTAGCAGTACAAGTAAGGGTCGAACCACAGAGACTCGTGTGTTTAACAAGTAAATTTAATTAATGCTAAAAGTAACCAGAAAGGGGGTTTTGATTTTTGATTTATTAAAACTAATTACGACAGGAAATTTAAACAATTAAAGCAGCAAATAAGCAAATTCGAAGAAGTGATTCAAGGATTAAACAACTAGCCCACGGATTGGGTTCACCACATATTTTCTCTTTATGCTTTTGAATAATAGAAATATTAATTGGGTTTAGGGTTTCTTCACTTTTGTAAGAATTGGGACGGTTAGATGGCCGGGTTGCAATTCTTTTATTGAACAATTATCAATTATCACGCAAGATCAAATCAACAACAAATCAATTCATTAAGAACAAAAGAGTTAATGAAACCTAGACTCAACCAATTCACGCAAGATCGTCAATCGAGTCCAATCACCCTAATAGTGTTCATGCACAATTCCCCACGCAAGTGCAAGAATCGTACCAAATATTAATTAAGAATATTAGGATGAACTAACCCCACAATTAAAAGAAAATTAAAGATTTAGCATAAAAATCAAATACGGGCTACACCAATCCGTGAACTAAAAAGAACTTAGCTACTCATATTCAGGATTGACATCACAAAATATGAATAGCAACAATACATCAAACCTGAAATCCTTGCAAAAACCTTGCAAAATAAACTCCTTCAATCCTTCAAAACCTAGGCAAGAAAATAAAACAAATGGTAACCTAAAAAGTGTTTTAAGGGGAGTATATATGCTCCTTGAAATAAGTCCTCTACTCACTCGGAAAATAAAGAAAGAAAATCATGCAAATCTGCTCCAAACGCCGTGTTGACGTCACAATACGCATCCTGACACGAGTCGTGCTAATTGGCACGAGTCGTGCCCTTCAGTCCCACTCGTGCTCACGAGTCGTGCTCTTTCCTCCAACTCGATCTGATCAGTTTGCTGTCTTTGTGCCTTGGCTTCCACTCGTGTCCAAGTCGTGCTCTGGCCTTCTTCATTCGTGCTTCACTCTGTCCACTCGTGCCCTGTGCAAAAATCTTCATCTTTGACTCTGCTTTGACCTGGCCTTCGTCCCTTGACTTTGTTTGACCCCAATCTTGAACCTTGGCCATTTTGTTGCCCTTTTTCATTGACAAATAACTTGCACTCTTCGGTTCCATGATCAAGTACAAAGAAAAAGACAAAACTACCCTTAAAGTGCATTGTTTCTCACAAAACCTCACTTTACAAAATATCACTCAAATAACATCAAAACTAATCTAAATACATTAAAAATCAATGTAAATAATCCGGAAACATAGGTAAATGATATGTATAAAATCCACTCATCATCATCATAGGCGAGCTATGCCTTCAGATCGACCAAAACTCGGGGGCCACCACAGGAGAGATTGCAGCGGAATTGGATGACATGATAGTTGAAGAGGCTCCACACTTGGGGGCCGAGGAAATACAAAGGGTTCATGAAATCATCATTGAGACCCTGCAGTTCAGAGATGGGCCAGAGCTAGAACTTGTGGAGGAGCTAGAAGAAGTGGTAACTAATCCCACCTACCCCGATCAAAAAATTCAAATTGGAAGACATCTGTCAGCTGAGGAAAGGGCAGAAATAGTCAAGCTACTGCAAGAGAGCACTGACGTCTTTGCATGGCGAGTAGAGGACATGAGGGGGATCAAGGAGGAGGTCGCTGTTCACAGGCTGGAGGTTAACCCGACTGTCAAACCTAAGGAGCAGAGGTTGCAAAGTTTTGCTCATGACAAAGAGGAAGCGATAAAGCTGGAGGTAAACAAACTTTTGAGTGCAGGTATCATTAAGGAGGCCTCCCATACCACCTGACTAGCAAACGTGGTAATGGTTAAAAAAGCAAATGGCAAGTGGCGTATGTGTGTCGACTTCACCAACCTCAATCTGGCCTGCCCAAAGGATAGCTACCCACTGTCACATATCGACAAACTGGTGGATTCTATAGCTGGACATACTACACTGAGCTTCCTCGACGCATATTCAGGCCACTATCAGATTAAAATGCATAAGGATGACGTGGTGAAGACTGCCTTCCAAGCTACTGGAGGTAGCTACTGCTACAATATGATGCCCTTCGGGCTAAAGAATGCTGGAGATACTTACCATAGGATGGTCAACAAGGTCTTTGCCTCTCAAATTGGCCGAAACATGGAGGCCTACATCGACGATATGGTCATCAAAATAAAGGTCGGACGTCACGTGGTCGACCTAAGGGAAACGTTCGTCAATTTGCGGGCAAATGACATGAAGCTAAATCCTAGCAAGTGTGTATTTGGGGTAGCAGCAGGGAAGTTTCTGGGTTTCATGGTCTCTCAACGGGGTATTGAAGCCAATCCTGAAAAAAACAAGGCTCTGGTCGACATGAAGGAGTCTACATGTATTAAGGAGATGCAGCGACTAAATGGTAGGGTGGCAGCCCTAGGTCGCTTTATTGCCAAGTCAGCAGAGAGATCTCTCCCCTTCTTCAAATCTTTGAGGGGGACGAAATTTTTTGAATGGACGGCCGAAGGTTCATCGTCGTTCCAGCAGCTTAAGGAGTATCTTGCCTCTCCCCCATTATTGAGCAGCCCGGTCTTGGGAGAAACTTTATTTGTATATCTGTCGGTTGGCGACCAAAATGTAGCGGCCGTGCTAGTTTAAGAAGAAGGGGGGCTTCAGAAGCCCATTTATTATGTGAGCAAGGCCCTATCCGACGTAGAGGGTAGGTATTTTAATGCAGAAAAGATGGCATACGCCTTGGTCGTTGCATCCAGGAAGCTGCGAGCTTATTTCCTAGTTCACCCTATTGTCGTTCTAACTAATGCCCCCTTAAGGAAAATTCTGCACAAGCCGAAAAGTTCAGGTCGACTACTCAACTGGTCAATAGAACTAACTGAGTTCGACATTGAGTATAGGCCTCGAAAGGCGTTAAAGGCTCAACCTTTGACAAACTTCTTGGTCGAGCTTACATTTACCAAGGAAGATAGCGAAGTGAGAGCTCAAAAGGAAAGTACGAAGGGAAAGGAACCTGCAACTTAGCCCGTTGTAAGTTTGCCCGACGATTGCTGGAAAGTCTATTCTGATGGGTCGGCAACAAAGAATGTTAGTGGGGCTGGAATTGTTTTGGTCGAGCCAGAGACAGGCAGGGTGTTCGAGGAAGCATTGAGATTTAAGTTTGAAGCTTCTAACAACCAGGCCGAGTATGAAGCTTTGGTCGCAACTATTGAGTACACCAAGTGTTTTGGGGCGACTAAGATTATGGCCTACTGTGATTCTCAGCTTATTGTAAATCAAATCAGAGGGGAATATGAATAAGTACTGAACCCTACCCTTGTCAAATATTGCAACCTAGTGAAGGAGCTGGTTAAAGACTTGGAGTTCTGGGAGATAAAAAGGGTAGGTCGAGATGATAACGAGTTGGTCGACCTAATCTCGAAATTGGCCACATCAGATGAGCGGCATGGGGAGCCTATCTTCTACCTTGAGCATCCAGCCAACGAGAGGGTTCAGATTCAATGCCTTGAGGACACCACCAGAGAATGGGTTTACATGAAGTTCTGGATCGAAGAAATAAAAGACTACATAGAAAATAGCGAGCTACCTGCTGATGAGAAAGCAACTCGAGCTATCAAGAAAAAAGCTCCAAGGTATGTCATACACGGGGATGCGTTATTCAGACGGTCGTTCACTAAACCATTGCTGAGGTGCGTTCACCCTCAGGAGGTTACTCAGCTGATGCACGAGGTACATTGTGGGGTTTGTGGTGGACACCCGGGGGACAGAACTTTGGTCGACATGTTAATTACTTTGGGTTATTATTGGCCTCACATGAGAGCAGACGCTCATGATTTTGTTCAGCAATGCGACAAGTGCCAAAGATTTGCCGACCTGCCTAGATTGCCTACAACCGAGTAAACTCCAGTGGTCACAGCTTGGCCGTTCGGCATGTGGGGAGTCGATTTGATTGGTCCCTTCCCACCCGTCCGAGGAAACTGTAAGTACGTGATCGTAGCCATTGGCTACTTCACCAAATGGGTTGAAGCCAAGCCCTTAGCCAGGATTACAGAGGAAAAAGCCATCAACTTTATTCATGATTATATTTTTGGTCAATTTGGGATTCCACATTCTATTGTTTCCGATAACGGGCTACAATTCTCTACAGCCTTTGAAATGGAGATGAACAGAGTGGGCATCAAACATTGGAAGTCATCGATCGCCTATCCTCAAGGTAACAGGCAAGCAGAAGCAGCGAACAAACTAGTCTTGTCAGCACTTAAAACGGGTTTGGTTGGTCGACGAGGCAGCTAGTTGGACGAACTTCCCATTGCTCCCTGGGCAGTCCGCACAACCACCCGGGGGCCTACAGGTGAAACCCCATTCGCCCTTGCATTTGGATCAGAGGCCATGACACCCGCCGAGCTACAGGTTCCTACAACAAAGGGTAGTTTTCTTTGATCATGAACAGATCGACATCAACAGATTAATCGACTTGGATTTGCTCGACGAGAAATGGGCTACAACTCAGCTACTGATGGTAAATTACAAGCAGAAAACCAAGGGCTACCACGACAAGAAAGTTAAGAAAAGATTGTTCCAAGTGGGGAACTACATGCTAAGGAAGATCGAGGTAACATGAAGGAAAGCAGAACATAATAAGTTATCTCCTAATTGGGAAGGTCCCTACATCGTTACTCGAGTTATCAAAGAGGGAACTTATATGATTGGTCTTCCAGATGGTGAAGAGTTGAAACATCCGTGGCATTCTAGCCACCTTATCAAATACTACTTTTAAGTTTTAGTTTCAGTTCCAGTTGCAGTTTTGTAAGTGCCCCAATCTGGGTCGTTAGTGTTCCGTTAGCCCAATTTAATGATTTATAATCATTTAGGGGCATTTCTGGCATTATTTAGGCAATTTGAATGAGGAAAGACTTCTTAGGAATAAAAGAATGGCCTAGGACCTCGCTGGAATGTGTCATTTCTAAGGTAAAAAGGAATATTGACCAGCCAAGAAGCAGCCAAAACAACTTTCTGCAAAAAACCAGGCACGCTGCGGATCTGATTCGCGAGGATGAAATCAGCATGTCAATATCATCCACGCGGATGATATTGTACCCTGGCCAACCTATAAATACAGCCCGTCTCCCTCAATTTAAAAAGGCCAAGAAATCCCATTTCCTACTGTTACTCTGCCGAAATTAAGACTCCAAACAGTCTTAAACACTCATCCTACTCAAATCCAACACTAAATCTAACCTCAAATCCACTATCAAATCCTTCCTAAGTCTTGAAATCCCTCAAACCCTAAACACCAACCCAAGAAACATTGGTAAACTCTCACTTCCCTTACTCAAATCTCCTTCATTCATGTATACATTTTATATATAAATGATGTAGTCTTGTTGGTTCACTTGTTGTTCATCCCCTTTCCCTTAGATCCACGAGGATCTCCATGGAATCCATTTCCATGGATGATCTTCTAAAGTGATCTACATTTCCTTCACTTTTCATGTCATCCCCCATGTCCCCTTTACATTACTAGTCTTTACTTGCTTTCTTGACCTAAAATATGGTTATCTTGGAGTTAATCTCCATAGATGATCATTTCAAATGGTCCACATTATTTACTTCCTTGTAAATGTTCCCCCCCCCCTTAGTCTAAGATGCTCACCTTGGAACCATTTCCATGGATGAACATCCTTAAGATGAACATCCTTAAGACTTACACATTTGGGTCACACAAAGATGTAAGAGATACACTTGAGCATAGATCTCAAGGATGGTCCTCCTTATGGCCACCTTAGAGATCGTACTCTAAAGTTGATATATCTTGACCTAATATTTACTTATCAACTTACCTTTATGTCAAATCCCCCTTTCCTTTGAAAATGACATGTTTTCAAGTCCTAATGTACCTCCGGGATGGCTTGATTAAGTGGATTCATCACTAATGACCACTAATCAAAGTCTAGGGAAAGAGAGGACAAGCATGGATGCCAAAAATCCAAACATTCCTTACTTTTCTATTTTTCAGTTACATTTCCAGTTAAGTCCTGTAAATCCACTTAAATTTCTGGAAATTACAGTGACAAACTAGGAAACTGTAAAAATCAAGTTAGGGTGCAGGCTGATCTGCGCGGATGAATTCATCATGCCAGAATCATCCACGCGGATGACATTGTCATCTGCAAACAGTTTTTCAGTTTCTGTTGCTTTCCAGCTTCATCACTGTTTTTAAACTATTTTTCAATCCAGTCCCTCAAATTCCTTTTATTTCCAGAAAGTTTTTTTTTTAAGTCAAACCCTTTCCAAAACACACACACACACACAAAGTTTCAAGTATGGAAAACTCGTCATACGAGGCATTCCAGGTGAACGTCATATGTTCTTCCCATAGTGTAACGTGTCCTCGGACTCGTTTCTCTACTTTCGGGCTTTTTTCAAAATTTTGGCCCTAAACTAAAATGGCGTGGCGACTCCGTTTATTTTTTTAAGTCCGCTAAAGATTTACCCAATCCAAAAATCTTTTCAAACTTCCCAAGTTTGTCGGGCGCCAAATCGGGTATATCACAGTGGCGACTCCGTTGGGGACTAAGCTTTAAAAACTTGTTTTTCAAAAAAAAAAACTTGTCTTTTCTTAGCTTTCATGGGTCAAGCTTCCGTCCCAATACTTGAAACTTTGTGTGTGTGTTTGTTTCCTTGTGTACATTTGCCTTGCCATGATATATTGTTATTTGGTTTGACCATGCCGGGAAAATTCCAAGTTTGACTGTGGGACCGTGGACTTGTGATGTTTGAAAAGGGATGCAATTCTCCCTTACGATAACTTGGACTGTTCAAATCTTATGTGCTTACATGCTTTCAAAATATTTTCGAAAATGTTTTCAAAAAAAAAATTGTTTTCAAAATCTTTTGCATGCATCATGCCTTTTAGACACATTTGAAAACCCCTATTTTTACTCAAAAAGGAATTTAGACTGCCGCACACTACACGCACGTTGACCGTACACTGCACACTACGTCCTTAACTCGGGAAATCTCAGTAGCAGCTCGGGAGGCCTTACTACGCCTCTCGGTGCGAGCATGGGATGACCCAAACAACCCTTGGTTTACCCTTGTGTCTACCTTGCACTTGTCCGTGACACACATTTTTATCTGAGACTTGGTTGATTTTTGGTTTGGTCCGTGTCAAGACCGTGTCAGTGTATACCTCGTGTGGGTAAAACCCCAGTCAATGTGTCGAGTCGAGATCCTTTGTGGACCTAATCAGTCGAGGTCATGCCGGTTTTCCGTCATGTACTTTGACTAGATCTTGATTGGCGCTTTGACTTTGACCCGCACGGCTTACGCACCGGCTCCCGGTGTGACACCGAGTCATCAAGGATTAACGCCCAGTCCATGTTTAATTACTGCTCAACCAACAATGAGTCAAGATCCTTCGTGAACACTTATTAGTCAAGGTCATGTCGGCTTTTCGTCAGGCACCTTAACTTGATCTTGACCCTCGGCGTTGGCTTTGCCCGTAATTTGCATCGAATGCGCGTTAAGACTCCATGATCCGCCAGACCTTAGGTCCGTTTTCCTTTTCGGTCGGTGGGACATGCTTGCCCTATGGAACCCTTGTTCGAGGTTACAAGTTGAGGGTCTGTAGGCGTAGTGATGGGTCCCATTGATCCAGGACTTAGAGTAGTAAAAAAAAAGAGCAATCTTTTCCAACTACCTAGGATTTAAGAAAAGTCGTTTTAAGTAAATTCAAACAAATAATCGCATGTTGCATGAGCCCTGAGTCCAAACACCTACCCCTTTTTCATCTCCTAAAATCTGAACCTCCATTATATCTTCCTCTCGCAGCACCTCGCAAAGCTTGGGTACGGATACCAGGTCAGTGTCTGGTCAGTTGGGAAGAGTCAAGCACATCGTCAGCATCGACATTCGCTTCAACTCCGACTTTTAGAATGTCTGCATCAGCTGGTAACAATGGGGACAATACCACTCTGCCTCCCGAGACTCCTTAGACGGAACAGCAGTGGAATCAGTTGGCAGAACAGATGAGACTGCGACAGGAAGCTCAGATGAACAGCCTTCTGGAGGCTATTAGGAGTCACGGTTTGACACCTGTTCTTAATCCCGATGGCACTTTCACTGTGGAGGAGGAAGAAGACCCTAACCCCACTCTCAGTCACCCTGACTACACCAGGATGCCATCACCAGTCTCCTATGGGACCACTACCGGAGCCCATGATTCTCGACCCATGGGTCAGCCAGCTCCTCAGCCACAGTCCAGTGGGCCCATACAGTCCGGCGGGACAAGTCAGTTTGTTATCCCTCACTGGGGACAAAGTCAATATGGAATGTCTTCTCTGGAATGTCGCAGCAAGTTGGGATCCCTCTGCAGTCTGGTACAGATCAGTTTGGCCTTCACAGCAACAGTTTAGAGTGCCGCAGCAACAGTCTAAAATGCCATCGCCACAGTTTGGTTTAGGCAACAGTCAGGTGTCCCTCCTCAGAGTAGTACTGGTCCAGCAGCTCCCAGCGCCTCACCAGCTTCCACAAACCCGTTCCTCACTCAAGGCCTTATGGGTCAGCAAGCTTCTATCCCCGTTTCATCAAAATCACCAGGACCATAGTATCCTCCCGCTTATACACCATCACCCCAGCTAGACATGCAGTTCAACAACCAAGGGCCACGACCCACCTTTAAGTTTCCTTATGAGTCTTACCCCGGGAATTCAAGCTACCCGGCCACTTCCGGTCTACCTCCACCCTCCTTGCCCATTGGAAACCAGGCCGCTGGGTTCTATCCATGTGCCCAGGCTCCTACTTATACCTCCCAAGGTAATTTAGGCCAAGGGCAGGTTTACACCTATGCCCCAGGCCCTGCCATCCCTATCACCAGTGTGCCACCGATGGTAAATCCTCTATCCAACTCTGTTACTGACTTGAATACTCTAGCTCCGCCATTGGACCCTCATCTGGCTTGGTTCATAGAACAGCATAAGGAAATGAAAGTGCAGATCGCCGAACTGACAAGAAGGAAGGCTGCCCTCCGGCCCACAGATCCCGATTATATTGTGACTCTACCTCACAAGTTCGTGATGCCTAATCTGGAACTGTTTGATGGAACTGTCTGCCCAAGACCCACCTTGACACCTACACCCTAGCCATGAAAGCCAAAGGGTGCACGAATCAGCAGTTGGCTGATTACTTCAGTCTCTCCTTAAAACTGGGGGCTCTAAAGTGGTTCTTTCGTTTGAAACCCGAGTCTAGGGCCACTTGGGAACAGATCACCAATGCCTTCACCGAAAAATACAAAGCCAACCTGGAATGGGAAACAAACCAGATAGACTTGCAAATAACTATGCAATGCCCTGATGAAAATATCGGTGACTTATACAAGCGTTGGAACCTTAAGTTGAGCGAAATGGCCATTCCTCCTTCTGATGAAGAACATTTGGACATTTTCCAGTCATGCTTGAAGCCTCACTTGAGAGCGTCCCTCAGCAATTTCCCCTATCCAGATCTGCGTGCCATGATCAGTTCTGGGGCTAAATTTGAGAGGGCTTACAACCAGCAACAAGCCGTTGCTCCTACTTACCGGTATCGAGCCGCTACCTCTAATCCTGCTCCTGCCTAGCCCAAGGGCAAAGAAGCAATTAACTTCGCTGGTCAGAATTGCAACAATACCACTCCTTTCATGCCCAGAAGAGTTGAGATGCCCAATCCTCATAATATAAAGTTCAGTAACTTTGGGATGCCCTTGAGCGAAGTTTTCAGGGGACTGGTTAAAGAGGGCTTGATTCGGCCTTTGGACAACTATCAGCCCAGGGATCCCAATGTCCCTTTGGACACCACTAAGCACTGTGCTTTCCACCAGTACCACGGGCACCTTACCAACGATTGTACAACTTTGAAGAGGGTCATACGAGGATTAAGAGAACACCAACCAAGGGTATTTTGAAAAACCGGGAGGTTGGGACATGAAAATTGTCTCGGAGAGATTGCCTTGAAGGAAGGCGTTGTTGACATCGAGTTGGCGAAGGGACCAACCACGGGTGATGGCAAGAGAAAGAACAAGACGTATCGTGACGGGTTTGACTACGGGACTGAATGTGTCGGAGTAGTCAAGGCCAGGGCGTTGATGAAAGCCCTTGGCGACAAGACGAGCTTTGTATTTGTGTATAGTGTTATCGAGGTTGTATTTTATGAGGAACACCCATTTAGACCCGAATATGTTTGGGGCTTCATGGGATGGAACAAGTGACCATGTAGTATTACGCATGAGCGCGTCGTATTCCTATTGCATGGCGGCACGCCAATGGGGTATGGAAAGGGCTTGTTTGGTTGAAGTGTGAAGCGAGGAAGGGGAAGGAAGGGTAGCAAGACAGGCATATTTGGGATTGGGTTTTCGGATGCCATGGGATAATCTGGTTTCCATAGTGCGAGTGGGTGAGGGGTTGGGAGGGGCTGATGGTGGAGTGTTTGGGTCGACAGTGGGGGTGTTGTTTTGGTTAGTATGTTGTGAGTCTGGTGCGGGCTGAGCAGGAGGAGTGGGTTCGACTGAAGTAGGGGCAGTGGGGTGCGGGTAGGTGTTTGGGGGTTGTGGCTCGGCGGGTGAGGTGGTTGCTGCATCAGAGGTGGTGGCAATAGGTTAGTTGGGTGGATAGATTGATGTAGGTGCTGGTTGGAGTGGGGTAACATCAGTTGGCTGGACAGAATTTGTAAGGATTGGTAGGGTTATTGAAAACCAGACAGAGGCAGTAATATGTAGTTGTGAAGGAGGGGTTTTGGTCAGGGATTGGTAAGGGAATTCAGTTTTAACAAACTTGATATGGCGATAGGTGTAAACACGATTTGTGGTAGGATCAAGGCAATGATATGCACTCTGGGTAGAGGAATATCCAACAAAGATGCACAAGATAGATTTAGGGGCAAGTTTGTGGGGAGTGTAAGGGCGAAGCCAGGAGTAACATAGACATCCAAAACTGCGTAAAGGACCGCTTTGTTCACGCGAATGACGCCTCCTTTGTGCGATTGCCCGTCTCGAAGGACCCAAAGAAACGTTCGAAGAATTTTGTTGTCTTCTTGCTTGTTCGGCTCGATCTCTTGCCCGTCGCCTAGATTGTGCAATTTCACGCATAATACGATGATGTTGACTTTGGTTGAAAATATGGGGTGGATGGAACTCATCCTCTTCCGAACCAACTATATTTTCATTTTCTTCGGTAGTGTAAGGGTCTTCTAATATAGTTGACCTAAATTTGAAAATGCGAGTTATATTTTTTTAAGAGAAGTTTATTTGAGTTAAAGAAGAGTAAAATAAGAATTAGGTTGCATTGTAGAATAAGGAGTGATTTGTTCACGTGACTGTCGCCTCCCTTGTGTGAATGCCCGTCTCGAATGATCCAAAGCAATGTTTGATGAATTATGTTGGCTTGTTTCTTGTTGGGCTCGAACTCTTGCGTTTTGCCTAGATTCCCCATTTCCACGAACACTACTCCTTCCCAGAGATGCGAAAGTATTTTGGGTAGGCACGTAATTTCTATTTCTATATGTTGAACTTTCTCCGAACTCCATATATATTCGAAGATGGAAATAACATTTGTCGGGGTGTGGGTTGGACAAAATGCTTGGAAAATTCAAGATCATCATCCTACACCAGAAAGTTTAGGAAAAATAATTTTATAAAGAAGGTCGAAATTTCATAAATGTTCTCACTGACTGGTGAATGATCAATAAAAAAAGGTAAGGAGATATTTTTCCTTTGAGGTCGCAACTGGTAGTGAATAGACAAATATTACTAACTCTGTCCAAAAAAAAATCTCTCCTTTAAAGTATAAATTAAATGATTAACATTTATTCTGGGAAGGATGGAGTACTACTCATTGTAACCCAGACACTTCATTTAGACTATAGGCTGAACATAAAACACATATTAAGCTTAAAAACCTTAATCATACTAACAATTAAACTCACTTATACAGAGAATCTCTAAAAACATGTAAATATCCAACAAGCAAATTCAAGTTTCTTTCTTTACTCAGCAGTTCTCAATCACATTTGATGGATAAAATTTCCACTGTGTAATAAAAATACCTTGCAAGTGTACAAGTCACCGAAGTAGCAACGTACAAAAGTAAGGGTCGAACCACAGAGACTCGTGTGTTTAACAAGTTGATTCAAGTGGTGCAGAAAGTAACAAAAAGGGGTTTTAATTTGGTTTATTAACTAAATTACTAAAACAAGAAATTAAACTATTTAATTGAAGAAAACAAGAAAGCAAGAAACAAGGATTTAATCAGATCAAAGAAATTCACTGATTGGATTTCATAATTGTATCCCCTCTATGCTATGATTTTGATAACAAAAATAACAATCTCATTCAAAGATTCTTTCACGTGAGTAAGGGTTGGGACGTTTGGTGTTCGGATTGCAACCCTAATATTTCTATCTTATTGTAAATTTCGGTAGGTCAAAACAATATTCAAGAAATTCATTAAGTCCATAAGAAATAAATGAATCTAGGTTGTCTTGTATTCCGGTAGGTCAACAATCCAACCTAATTGATGAATTAATGTACTTTAAATAAATTGTCCACGGTAGTGCAACAGTCTAAAACATATTAAAGAATGATAATTAATTCATCAAATAAGAATGAGAGAGGTTGGAAGAATTAAAACTTAAATTAGCATAGAGGTTCCACAATTACTACATCCAATCCATAAATAAAATTATTTAGCTACTCATAATAAAAATCGAAATTACAAACATAAAAATAAAACCTGAAATTGAAACGGAACGAAGGAAGTAATTATGCCTTTCTCTCTTTTTTCCACCTACAGTAACCGTGGCTCTCTTCCTAATTCCTACAGTAACCGCCTCCCCTCATAAAAACAATGACTTTTCTTTATATAATAAACCTAGGTAGCAATTACGTGTGTGAAACGGCCAGCTTCATCCAGCCCGCTTCAGGCCCAATTCAAGCCCAGTTGGCTAGTTCGCTCCAAGCCCTGTGACTCGTGAAAACGAGTCGTTCCCACTCAGCCGAGTCGTTCTGATCAAACAGTGCAATGTTCCTTTGTATTTTCCTTTGCCTCACAGTTGGCCTCAATTCCTTGGCCGCCCATGCTCCACTTGGCCGGCCCATGCTACATACCTTGGCCCCATTTTAGCAAAGCCTTGGCCGCCTCCTGCCTTGATGTTAGTACCAATATATATTCGTTTCGTCTCGCAATTTTGCCGTCGCAATTTGATCACTATAATGAATTCTTTTGCACTTCGCTCTTTGAGATTTTATTTTTAACTTTAACCCACGAATTTTTATAACTCAAATTTCTCCCAAATTTCCGTATTTTCAGTTTGGTTCCTGAATTTCCAATAAATTACAACTTGGCCCTTGAACTTCCAAAGTGGGTACAAATCCTCCGTTTTCAGCATTGTTGCACTTCAGTCCCTGAACTATCAAAACACTAACAAAATATATTAAATTCTCAAGGTTTCGAACAGAAAATATGCTATGAAATATATCTTTTGGATGGATAAAACCACATCCATCAAATACCCCCAAACTTATCTTTTGCTCGTCCTCGAGTAAAACAAAACTAAATCAAAATAAAAACTAACTAAGTAATTAAAACAAAAGAAAATATTTTTGGGATTGTTCAATTCATATCATAGGCCATTGGCACAACAAGTCTCAGAACTCACAACACACATAATCTACAAGCATTATCATGAACATGGGACTATAATTACATGGATGCATCTAACTTATAATTCTCCACCACATAATGAAAGATGAATGAAATATGGGAGATCATTGTCACCAAAGTAAGATATTTTATAGGGTCACTAATCACATGCTCTCAATCAATGATACTAAGATGAAATTTCTGCACAAGAGACACTCATATGCATGTTTAGACACAACTGTCAACCCGGCTACTCTTTAGGGATCAAATGTGGCTTTACGGTTTGTAATGTATCGCTGTAAACGCGGGCTAGGTTCACGGTTACAAAAGAAGGTAAGGACATACGAAGTCAAGCAAGTGAAACTAAGAAGTCTTCATCATACATCCTCACATTGAAATTTATCACTCCGTTCCAAGCCAACCCATTGATTTAACCCCCAAACTTATAATTTTGTATACTTTCAAACTTGGGCTCGATCACCTTTCTTTCTTTTTGATCACTTTCCTCTTCAACATTAGAGAGGGCAAGGCTTTTCAATCCCCCTTTTTTTTTTCCATTCATTTTTTTTTCTTTGCACAAATATATCACGGAGAATGTGCATTCAATACTTTTTGCTCAACCCCCTCTTTTCTTTCAATACACTTCATAACCCTTTACTTTCTTTTCATGACCACTTTCCACTCAACCCTTTGATTTTTCAAACTTCACCCACAATTCCCAATTCATTCCCTAGTTTCACTTTTTTGAAAAGGGGGGAAAAATAGTGTATAAGTTAAAAGGATAGGACAATGAGGGTACAAATGAAGGCGAATGGTGGTCTAAGATAACCTCCCACTTTGTGAGAGATTCCATTCTTTTTCAAGCTCAAAAGGGATTTTAGCGGAAATTTTTATATAAGTGACGAGAAAGTTAAAGGCTCACAAATAGGGTTCAAAGAAATAGCCACATATCACTTCCCGAATAGCCTAATTGATGTGTTATTGACAGTCATGCAAACATGTTCTAGGGACCCCGAGAACGCCAAAGTGATCCTATAAAGGTCTCCTAAGTTGGTAACAATGGTCAAGAAGAATAATATGGAAGTGAAAGGTGGAGAAATCATACTTTACATGTATCAATGGAATTATATCCCCATATTGACAATAATACTCAAAATTTTAAAATTAAATCACTCTCAAATCATCATGGACTTTAGCCAACTTTCCAAAATATGAAAAGAACAAAAAAATTTAAAAATTTATATTTTTTTTGGAGGGTGACACTATATACACTCCCCTATAAACCCACAAACTCGGAGAGATATCTACCCCCAAACTCAAAACATGCTATGTCCTCATAGCAAAGAGAACAAAAACATGTCTCGGATTCAAAGGACGATATGACACAACAAAGCAAATAAATAAAGCAATAAAACATACCTACTTGGGTTGCCTCCCAGTTAGCGCATTTGGTTAAGGTCGTTAGCCCGACCGTTGCCCCATTTACTTGGGGTTGAGATTGGCCTCAATGGATTTGGCCTTTGCTTTTCGGCCCTTTGACCACCTTTGATTTTCTCGGGCACAAATGCCCACTTCCTTCCATGCGTAGGTGAAATCACCCGGATCCGAGAGGCAGCGCGTTCGCGCCCCGGCATCTGGCATTTCCCCCGCCTCGCGGCGTTCGTTCGGTTGGTTGGAGGTGTCTCGCTGTGTTTTGCTTTGTAGAGTCGCCACGCCGTTTTTATTAAGCCCAAAACATTGAAAAAGGGCATCAGTTTAAAGATAATTTTAAACTGTTTTTGTGTGATGAGATTTTGAGTTCGGAGGTCAGATGACTCCTCGGGAAGAGAATATTAGAATATTATAGCTCACCCGAGTCGCCTCGTAAAACGAGTCTTTCGGATACCCCTAATATCCTTTAAATATTGTGTGTGTGTGTGTGTGCTTTTAAAAAATGCATGTTGTAACGGATGTCTACATTGTATGCTATGTATGGAAATGTATTGAAATAGTAATGGAAGGAAGCCTTACCAATGTTGGTTCGTGTCTGTCTTCCGCTGAGGAATAGTGTTTGAGGTCGGAGTAGCGTTCCGGTATGAATCTGGATTGCTTCGGGAGGGGCCGGTTGTCTGCGGACAGAGTTTCGGCGTGAGTTGATGTTGCAGGCTGCGTGTGGGCAGAGGTTCGGCGTGCGTGGGGATCGTCGGGATCACTCGGGCAGAGGTTCGGCGTGTGTTGGAGTGGCAGGAGTCACTCGGGCAGAGTTTCGGCGTGGTTTGGGATCGCCGGTTTGACTCGGAAAGAGCCGGGACACCGGGGAAAGACCAGGCAAGGCCTCGGAGTACCACGAGGGGCCTCAGAGTACTTCGAGAGTGCCTCGGGGCAGCGCGGGAGCGTCGCGGGAGCGCTCGGGGAGGCTTCGGAGCACCACAAGGGAGCTCGAAAGGCCTCAGAAGGATCCGAAAGGGGCCGGGAGTGCCTCGAGAGGACTTAGAGGGGAAGCCAGAAGGCCTAGGGAGGAAGAGAGAAGTGGGAGGTGTGTGAAAATGAGGATGGGGAGCCCTCTATTTATAGTGCCAGAAAATTGCAAAGAGGTCCGTACGAACCTCCTTGGTTATCCAGAATTTTGGATTTCCTCGATTTGAGGGAATATGTGATGATGGTGAATATTCTGAAATCATGATGTCCCCTGAGCAATAAGGTCCGTACGGACCATCTTGACATGCAAAGAGGTCCGTACGAACCAACTAAGCATGAGGGTAATCATTTTCTCCGGGATTTGAGGAAATATTGTGGACTTTAAGGGGATTCAGTAATTATGAAAACAAAGAGGTCCGTACGGACCATTTTTGCTTTTCCAATTTCCTGAAAATTCCCAAAAGGTCCTTTTGTCCCTTTTTATCCCAGGAAGGCTCCTCCCTTGGTTTGGCTGGGGGGTTTGAGAGGGTTTTGAGTGCCAGAGGTCGTCGAGACTGTGTTGATGAGTGCGGTGCTTCCCGTGTGCTTGAAAGTGGGGTGATCCAAATTGGGGTACTTACGAAGCCCCTCGACGACGTCACTTATGAAAGAAGTGGGGTCGCCGATAAGATAAGGGTTCTAATGCGGATCGCGTCTTTGGGAGATAAAGTGGCCAGGGAGGTCGGTGTGAGGACGTGGTGGTGTCCTATTTGTGTGACCGCATAGGTCGGCAGGCCGGACCCCGTGATAGGATTCCTACGTATCCCCTGGCGGGAATCAAGCACAGTCGTAGTTCGGGTGTGGGGTGAGTGTTTTGTGAATGCGGGCGTGGTGGTGCCTTGAAGTGTCGTGTGACCGCCGAGGTCAGTGGTAAGGACGTGGTGGTGTCCTGGGTGACCGCATAGGTCGATGGCTGGACCCTGTGATAGGATTCTTACGTATCCCTGGCGGGAATCAAGCCTGGTTGTAGTTCAGAGGTCGTGAAATTGTGAGTGCGGGTGTGGTGGTGCCCTGAAGTGTTGTGTGACCGCCGAGGTCAGTTGTGAGGACGTGGTGGTGTCCTAAAATGTGGTGACCGCCGAGGTCAATTGTGAGGACGTTGTGGTGTCCTGGGATGGAAATTTTACGATTTTCCTAATCGGGTGGTTTAAGGCCTTCCGGGCCGAAGATAGTGATTTGGGAGATTTATACGGTCTTCCGGACCGAGTGGTTTAAAGCCTTCCGGGCTGGAGGTTATGATGGTGGAGGTTTATACGGTCTTCCGGACCGAGTGGTTTAAAGCCTTCCGGGCTGGAGGTTATGATGGTAGTTTGGCTGATTTATACAGTCTCCCGGACTGAGTGGTTTAAAGCCTTCCGGGCTGAAGATAGTGTGAGGACTTGAATCGTCTTCTGAATGTGGTTGCGCCACGCGTGAGGACTTTGAATCGTCTTCTGGCGGCGGTTTCGGTGCCACGCGGGAGGACTTTGAATCGTCTTCTGGCGGCGGTTGGTGCCACGCTGGAGGACTTTGAATCGTCTTCTGGCGGCGGTTGGTGCCACGCTGGAGGACTTTGAATCGTCTTCTGGCGGCGGTTGGTGTAACGACCCTAACCCTAGGCACCTATTTTAGCATCATATTAATTGCTTTTAATATTATTATTAATATTATGTGTTCATTTTATATATTTGATTTCTTATATTAGGATGAGATGATTGGAAAATTTAATAAAGCATCTTGGGAGAAATATAATAATAGAAATGGATAAAATAAATAAAATGTGGGTAGTTAGATTTATTTTTGTGGAAAAGTGGAAAGCCTTTAATTTGACTTGGGGGGCCAATTTTCTCATTCATCCTACCTCCTCCAAGTGTCAACTCCCCTCACCTCCTCCTTCCTCCTAGTCAAAACCTCCCCCACTTTCCCCATCCTTCTCATTCATCTTCTCCACCAAAATATCCATGGAAGCTTTTCCATGGAAGCTTTCCTTTCCAAGCTCCTAGGGCATTCATTTCTTCTCCATTTGGCAAACCGATCGTACTTTTGTGATCAGGGCATCTAGGGGAGTTTATCAAGCTCAAGAAATCCTTAATCCATCTCCTATTCCAAGGTGAGTTGTTATGACCTCCCTTCATATAATTGCTCATGAACTATTTAATGTTGTTCTTAGTATTGTAATTGTTGTTTAAGGTTTTGGAAGTCTTCTTGAAGTTGAGAAATGGGTTAATGACTTAAAATGTTGTCATGGTTTATGGAAGTTGGTTTAGATTGAAAGGAATGGGTGGAGTTAGATTTAAAAGGTTAGAATTTAATTATAGTAGTGAAATGGGTGGAAAATCAAATAGTAAATGATCTAGGTTTAGGTTAGGTTATATTGGGTTGAAATGATTTAGAGTGAGGTGATAAATAATTGGGATTTTTCTTCATAAATACCTAAGATGGGAAAGAGTGATTAAGGAAGAAGAACATAGAATCAAAGGGATTAAAAATCTGATCTTTTGCTGAATCGCCTCTTGGGCGGTCGCCTATGGGGGCTTGGGCGGCCGCCCATGTAGACAGAACTTGGGAACCCTTACAACCTTTCTTGGGCGGTCGCCCAAGTCTTCTTGAGCGGTCGCCCAACTCTCCAGCAAATCCTTACCCTTTTGAATCTCGCTTGGGCGGTCGCCCAAGTGGCCATGGGTGGTCGCCCATGGCACCAGAACCTTCCCAGTTTCCATTCTTGCTGATTTTTACCAACAACCCCGTGGTATGATTCCCAACCACTATAAATTAGTTGAACCTAATCCAAACCGGATAGGAATTAATCCCTTTCAACTTAGCTTAAAGTAGTTCAACTTGGGAAATAGATCGTGAACCTTTATTAAGTTTATTCGAGGTTGTATAATGACTATGTAAGAATGGTTTGTAATACATAGTGGCCTTACTTACCCTATCCTTGGTGATTAGTTAGAATTAGAGTAGAAACCATAGGTTTCACTATTTCGTTAATGGAAGATGAGCACGTATCGCCTTGTGGCATTATTTTTCCAATTTGTTGAATTATTGAGTTTGGTGGATACCTTCATATCCTAAGTGTGGATTATTTGGCAAGTTGTTATATTGCATCTCGGTGTGGATTATTTGGTATATGATTATATTTCATCCCGGTGTGGATTATTTGGTATATGATTATATTGTATCCCGGTGTGGATTATGTGATTATATGGATACCTTACTTGGATTTATATTCGTTAATGGTATTATGCATAGTGTATTACATGAACTGTTGCATTATAGTATGGATGTAACATGAGTATATTTTACCATGTTGTTATATGATTATCCCCTTTGTGGATTTATTTCAAGTATCTATTATGTGCTTGAACGTGTTGATATTCGGGGGTATAATGGAATTCAATCAATTACTGATTTGTTCTATAAGTGATTGAAGGTTCATTATACACAGGACAAATCCCTCTCATGGCCGCGGAGTGGGGCATGCAAGCTTCTTGTATTGAGCAATAAGGAGCCTTTACATACTGCTGCGATTTGGTGTACCGGTGGAATGCTCTGTATGAAGCCAACAACTTTACAGTAGCGATGATATTATATGATACTCTGAATAAGGGTCATATAAGTATCCTATTTTCTTATATGGATCTCTGGGGTATGAGACCTATAAGCGGTGAATGTGCGTAGGGCAATTCACCAAAGAGTGGAGTTTTACTCCCACGTTGTACGACTTATTGTTCGAGACGGGAAAAGGTAAAATGAGGTAACGTAAGGTGTTTACCGCTTTCATAATGTGTTATGTGCTACCATGCTATGTGTTGCATCTTACTTGGCATATTGCTTTGCATTCATAATAGCTTGCGAGATTTATTCTCACCCCTCTCCCTTTACTTGTTTTAGATCGTCTTTGAGACAGTGACTTGAACCCGGTGAGGCGGGGATAAGAGTTTGGACTTTGCATTTGGGGACTTGTCAGGTTAAGCATAGGAGTTGGTTATTAGGAGTATTTATTAAGTATTCCTCTTTTGAAATTCGTATGAAAAACTCTTTTGTTAAACAATGTTAATTTGGGTTTTCAATGTAATTGATCAGATTATGGTTTATTAAAAGTGGTGGTCGGATTTCCTCCTAGTGGAGATATTATTAATTGATTTTATTTGGAAATTTGAAAAGTGGTTTTCTTTTAAAGGCAAGGAAATGTTTTAAAACTTAGATGGGTTTTCTTAGATTGAGCCTCTCCAGCTCGGGACACGCGTAAGGTTCCGGGTTGGGGTGCTCACAGTTGGTATCAGAGCTTAGTTTAGAGGTCAAGGGTAGATGTCTAAACTAAGGGAGAATGTGTGGAAATTGACGCCGATTGTTTAATGCAGGAGTTCGTTCTAATGGCCGGAAGCGAGGATGATCAGCGAAAGGTTCTAGAAAATGAAGAAGAAATGGGTATAGGTGGAATTCAGAATGAAGAAATGATGAAATTATTCAGGATGTTTGTACAAGATATGAAGACTAGAGGATCAGTTCCGAATCAACCTGAGGGATGTCAAAGTGATGGATTGGAAAAATTTGTGAAGATGAACCCACCGAGCTATAATGGAGACCCGGATCCGTTAAAGGCAGAAAAATGGTTAGCAGAAATAAATAGGATTTTTGAGGTTATAGAAAGTCTCAACGAAGAGAAAGTTAGGTATGCCGTGTTCAAACTTGAAGGTTTAGCTGATCAGTGGTGGCAGATATTGAAGGGAAGTTGGGAGCGGGATCATACGCCCCAGACTTGGGATAATTTCACTCAACAGTTCGAGGATTATTTCATTTCAATGGTTACAAGGGACAAGAAGGAGATTGAATTTTTAGGACTAAAACAAGGGAACATGACGGTGAATCAATATTCAGTCCGGTTTGAGGAATTAGCTAGGTGTTGCCCTCATTTAGTATCGCATGAGGCGAGAAGGGTTCGAAGGTTTGTAACGAGGTTTGAGGAGTGAGTTTAAGAAGAAATTAGTAATTGATGGCTTCACCAATTGTCGAACGATCATAGAGAGAGCATATAAGATCGAGAATAGCATTGAGGGAAATAATAGAAAATCGGAAGGTGGGATTGGAGATGAACCAAAGTATCTAGGACAAGGATCCAAAATCATTAGAGATCGGCCAAGGGCTTTAACTTCAGGAAGTGTGAGAGAGGAACTAGGGTAGCTTCTTCGTCTAGGCGATACCCAAACAGTATGGGATGAATTGTAAATATTGCAAGAAGATGGGTCACTACGAAGACAGTGTTGGAGTAAGCAAGGGAAATGCTTGAATTGTGGAGAAATGGGACACTACAGAAAAATTGTCCACGTATTTCGTCAGAGGTTAGCTTCGGGTGCCGGAAAAAGGGGTCAAAGAGGTGGTATCAAAAGATATAAGGAAGGGAAACCAAAAGAGAAGGTCCAAGGTCAAGTATGTGTTTTGGGTCCGAGAGAGATGGATTCCCCAGAGGTCACTAGAGGTATATTCCCTGTCTCAGAAGTTAGGGGTCATATTTTATAGATCCTATTTCATATCATTATGTGTGGCATAGCGTTTTGCTTTTATGTGATATACATTGTTTGAGATTTTGTTTTATTGTTAGAGGATTCTGCTCTTATGAGAGAATACCTCGAACCTTCTTTGGTTTACCACGATGGTGATGTGGTTATGGCTGAGCATGTATTGCCAGTTGAATTGGTATAATTATTAATTTATGATTTTGAGATATATTTGACCTGGAGGGTTAAGTAGTTGCTGTATAATAGTAGACTATCATAATAAGTGAGTCTCTTTTTTTTCATGCCTAAATTGCTTATATTGGTATTTGATATAGGTAAACCTTAATGTGAAATTCTTGTTATATATGGGTATTTAAGGTGAAAATTTTGCATTAAGATGTGAAGGGTAATTGGTATATGTTAGACTTGCATAAGAAGTCTTTTCAAAATTTTTATGTGCTAGTTGTGAGTAAATGATAAATGTGCTCCCGTCGGTATATTTTATGTGTTGGTTCTGAGTATGATAAGCAAAATTTTAAATCCTTATTTTGATGGCTTTAGGGTAATTAGAATTGAGGATCTCTTTGTTAAATAAAGTTCTGGAAAAATTATTTGAGAATTGGGTTAATGATTCCTTGGGAGGAGTCCCTGCATGCAAGTTTGACTAGTATGAGTTGGCTCGAGAGGATTTCAAATTTTGGGTTCTATAGTCTTTAACGCGGATGTTACCCTGGATCTTGTGAGGATTGAGTCTGTGATCTTTGAGTTGGCAAGTGCTACCGAAGAAATTTAAGGAATCCTTAAGAATTGTAAAGTCGTTGCTTTGGTTGACTCTAAAGGACGTATGAATGGTGTAGGATGTAATGAGGATGAATCTTATTGTTAGTGATGGAGAATAGGTTGGCTTTGGACCCAATCCTTACCTTACCTAGTGGATGTGAGAATCTTGTGAAATTTTAAGTGTACATTAAAGGAAGATCAGGGTGTAGTGTTATGCAAAATGGAAAAGTGATAGCGTATGTTTCGAAGAAGTTAACTTAGATAGAGCGGAATTTTCCTATCCTTTATCGGGAGTGGTTACAATTGTTGGTGTGATTTAAGTGAAATCTTATCTTTTGAAGCTCCCTTTTTGGGGTTAGTTACCGATCCTAAGAGTTGAAGGATTTAGTTAGTCGAAGGGAAGAGATTTGAAGACTATCCAAATTCTGGAAGAATAGGTTGTGTTTGTGTGACGGATTTCCTTCAACTTGAGAAGTTTAATTTACCTTAGCGAGTTTGCGTATAATAGCAGTTATCATTCTAGCATTGAGATAAAACCGTATGAGGCGTGGTTCAGGAAGAGAATATCGATCTCCAATTTGTTGGGGTGAGGTTGGTGAAGCAAGACCTAAGGTGATTTAGCGCCAAAGTTTGTTAATCCGTTTGAAGTTTTTAGAAAAGGTAGGTGAATTGACTTATAGACTGACTTGGAGCAGCTTATAGAGTAATTGAAGTTTAAATGTAATATCGTAATGTATTTGGTGACATAAGTTGTAATACTTTTTATTTAATTGTACTTCTTGAGGTCGTAAAAAATTCGGGTTAGTGATAATTGTATGGTGTTTTTGGAATATTGCGTTGTAATATCGTATTATTAATGAAATTAGAAATCTTGGAAAGAATCATAGAATTGAAGAGACTAATTGGGAAGTGAAGTCCTAGAGTACTCGGGTTATGAGAATGTGTAGCAGAATCATGCCATTGAGAAATCTAATTGAAAATATTAAGTTAGAATGTGTGAAAGGTAACCTTTGCTATTTGAACCTTAGGGTAAGTGACAATCAAATTCGGGACGAATTTTCTCTAAGGGGGAGTGAGTGTAACGACCCTAACCCTAGGCACCTATTTTAGCATCATATTAATTGCTTTTAATATTATTATTAATATTATGTGTTCATTTTATATATTTGATTTCTTATATTAGGATGAGATGATTGGGAAATTTAATAAAGCATCTTGGGAGAAATATAATAATAGAAATGGACAAAATAAATAAAATGTGGGTAGTTAGATTTATTTTTGTGGAAAAGTGGAAAGCCTTTAATTTGACTTGGGGGGCCAATTTTCTCATTCATCCTACCTCCTCCAAGTGTCAACTCCCCTCACCTCCTCCTTCCTCCTAGTCAAAACCTCCCCCACTTTCCCCATCCTTCTCATTCATCTTCTCCACCAAAATATCCATGGAAGCTTTTCCATGGAAGCTTTCCTTTCCAAGCTCCTAGGGCATTCATTTCTTCTCCATTTGACAAACCGATCGTACTTTTGTGATCAGGGCATCTAGGGGAGTTTATCAAGCTCAAGAAATCCTTAATCCATCTCCTATTCCAAGGTGAGTTGTTATGACCTCCCTTCATATAATTGCTCATGAACTATTTAATGTTGTTCTTAGTATTGTAATTGTTGTTTAAGGTTTTGGAAGTCTTCTTGAAGTTGAGAAATGGGTTAATGACTTAAAATGTTGTCATGGTTTATGGAAGTTGGTTTAGATTGAAAGGAATGGGTGGAGTTAGATTTAGAAGGTTAGAATTTAATTATAGTAGTGAAATGGGTGGAAAATCAAATAGTAAATGATCTAGGTTTAGGTTAGGTTATATTGGATTGAAATGATTTAGAGTGAGGTGATAAATAATTGGGATTTTTCTTCATAAATACCTAAGATGGGAAAGAGTGATTAAGGAAGAAGAACATAGAATCAAAGGGATTAAAAATCTGATCTTTTCTTTGAATCGCCTCTTGGGCGGTCGCCCGTAGGGGCTTGGGCGGCCGCCCATGTAGACGAGAACTTGGGAACCCCTTACAACCTTTCTTGGGCGGTCGCCCAAGTCTTCTTGAGCGGTCGCCCAACTCTCCAAAGAAAGCCTTACCCTTTTGAATCTCGGTTGGGCGGTCGCCCAGTGGCCGTAGGCGGTCGCCCGTAGCACCATAACCTTCCCGGTTCCATTCTTGCCGATTTTTACCAACAACCCCGTGGTATGATTCCCAACCACTATAAATTAGTTGAACCTAATCCAAACCGGATAGGAATTAATCCGCTTTTAACTTAGCTTAAAGTAGTTGACTTGGGAAATAGATCGTGAACCTTTATTAAGTTTATTCGAGGTTGTATAATGACTATGTAAGAATGGTTTGTAATACATAGTGGCCTTACTTACCCTATCCTTGGTGATTAGTTAGAATTAGAGTAGAAACCATAGGTTTCACTATTTCGTTAATGGAAGATGAGCACGTATCGCCTTGTGGCATTATTTTCCCAATTTGTTGAATTATTGAGTTTGGTGGATACCTTCATATCCTAAGTATGGATTATTTGGCAAGTTGTTATATTGCATCCCGGTGTGAATTATTTGGTATATGATTATATTTCATCCCGGTGTGGATTATTTGGTATATGATTATATTGTATCCCGGTGTGGATTATGTGGTTATATGGATACCTTACTTGGATTTATATTCGTTAATGGTATTATGCATAGTGTATTACATGAACTGTTGCACTATAGTATGGATGTAACATGAGTATATTTTACCATGTTGTTATATGATTATCCCCTTTGTGGATTTATTTCAAGTATCTATTATGTGCTTGAACGTGTTGATATTCGGGGGTATAATGGAATTCAATCAATTACTGATTTGTTCTATAAGTGATTGAAGGTTCATTATACACAGGACCGTCCTCTCTGTGGCCAGAGTGGGGTCATCAAGCTAACTTGTATTGAGCAATAAGGAACCTTTACATACGCTGCGATTTGGTGTACCGGTGGAATGTTTCCTGTATGAAGCCAACGGCTTTACGGTAGCGATGATATTATATGATACTCTGAATAAGGGTCATATAAGTATCCTATTTTCTTATATGGATCTACGGGTATGAGACCTATAAGCGGTGAATGTGCATGGGGGCAATTCACCAAAGAGTGGAGTTTTACTCCCACGTTGTACGACTTATTGTTCAGACGGGAAAAGGTAAAATGAGGTAACGTAAGGTGTTTACCGCTTTCATAATGTGTTATGTGCTACCATGCTATGTGTTGCATCTTACTTGACATATTGCTGCATTCATAATAGCTTGCTGAGATTTATTCTCACCCCTCTCCCTTTACTGTTTTAGATCGTGCTGAGACAGGTTACTTGAACCAGTGAGGCCGGGGATAAGAGTTTGGACTTTGCATTTGGGGACTTGTCAGGTTAAGCATAGGAGTTGGTTATTAGGAGTATTTATTAAGTATTCCTCTTTTGAAATTCGTATGGAAAACTCTTTTGTTAAACAATGTTAATTTGGGTTTTCAATGTAATTGATCAGATTATGGTTTATTAAAAGTGGTGGTCGGATTTCCTCCTAGTGGAGATATTATTAATTGATTTTATTTGGAAATTTGAAAAGTGGTTTTCTTTTAAAGGCAAGGAAATGTTTTAAAACTTAGATGGGTTTTCTTAGATTGAGCCTCTCCAGCTCGGGACACGCGTAAGGTTCCGGATTGGGGTGCTCACAGTTGGTGCCACGCGGGAGGACTTTGAATCGTCCTCTGGCGGCGGTTTGCCATGCGTGAGGACTTTGAATCGTCCTCTGGCGGCGGTTTGCCATGTGTGAGGACTTTGAATCGTCTTCTGGCTGTGGTTGCGCCACGCGTGAGGACTTTGAATCGTCTTCTGGCGGCGGTTTTGGTGCCACGCGGGAGGACTTTGAATCGTCTTCTGGCGGCGGTTGGTGCCACGCGGGAGGACTTTGAATCGTCTTCTGGCGGCGGTTGGTGCCACGCGGGAGGACTTTGAATCGTCTTCTGGCGGCGGTTGGTGCCACGTGGGAGGACTTTGAATCGTCTTCTGGCGGCGGTTGGTGCCACGCGAGAGGACTTTGAATCGTCTTCTGGCGGCGGTTGGTGCCACGCGGGAGGACTTTGAATCGTCTTTTGGCGGATGTTGGTGCCACGCGGGAGGACTTTGAATCGTCTTCTGGCGGCGGTTGGTGCCACGCGGGAGGACTTTGAATCGTCTTCTGGCGGCGGTTGTGGAGGCATGACTGCCTTGAGCTTTGATTGCGAGAGGCCTAGCTGCCTCGTGCTTCGTCAGTTTGATGGCCGGTGCTTGCGTTGCCGTTGGAGTGGGCGAGGATGATGGCCGGTGATTGCTTCACCATTTGGCGTTTTGGAGGCGTTTCGTGCCTTGGGATTTGTACTCGGAGGTGTTGGCTCCTTCTTGCGCTTGTTTTGCCGTTGAGTGGGCGAAGTTCGGGCTTACATTGACGGCCGATGCTGGGGATATGCAGTCTTGTACGACTTCCCTTTGACTTGTTGGGGAGGAGCTCGGGCTTACTTTGATGGCCGATGCTTGAATTGCTGGGCATGCGTGACCTTGTAGGGGCCTTTTTCTGCTGGGAAAGTGTCTTCGGACCTGTTTTGAGGGCCGGTGCTTGAGTTGCCGTTGAGCGTTTTGGAGGCGTCTCGTGCCTTGATATTCGTGCTGGGAGGTGTTGGCTCCTTCTTGAATTGCCGTTGAGTGGGCGAGGACCGGTCTTACATTGACGGCCGGTGGTTGAATTGCCGTTGGAGTGGGCGAGGTTCGGGCTTACACTGACTGCCGGTGGTTGAATTGCCGTTGAAGTGGGCGAGGACCGGTCTTACATTGACGGCCGGTGGTTGAATTGCCGTTGGAGTGGGCGAGGACCGGTCTTACATTGACGGCCGGTGGTTGAATTGCCGTTGGAGTGGGCGAAGCTCGGGCTTACACTGACTACCGGTGGTTGAATTGCCGTTGGAGTGGGCGAGGTTCGGGCTTACACTGACTGCCGGTGGTTGAATTGCCGTTGGAGTGGGCGAAGCTCGGGCTTACACTGACTGCCGGTGCTTGCGTTGCCGTTGAAGTGGGCGAGGTTCGGGCTTACACTGACTGCCGGTGGTTGCGTTGCCGTTGGAGTGGGCGAGGTTCGGGCTTACACTGACTGCCGGTGGTTGCGTTGCCGTTGGAGTGGGCGAGGTTCGGGCTTACACTGACTGCCGGTGGTTGAATTGCCGTTGGAGTGGGCAAAGTCCAGTCTTACACTGACGACCGGTGGTTGAATTGCCGTTGGAGTGGGCGAGGTTCGGGCTTACACTGACTGCCGGTGGTTGAATTGCCGTTGGAGTGGGCGAGGTTCGGGCTTCTTCACCGGTGTCGGTGGTTGAATTGCCGTTGGAGTGGGCAAGGTTCGGCTTACACTGACTGCCGGTGGTTGAATTGCCGTTGGAGTGGGCGAGGTTCGGGCTTACACTGACTGCCGGTGGTTGTGTTGTCGATGAGAGTGATGTCTCTTGGGACGCATTTGCCTTGTGCGTGATGGCGACGCTTTTCCTGGTCAGCTCCCTTGGCATTTGCGATGGCGCTTTGCTAGATGTGGTAGGGCACTGCAGAGCTGGAGAGGATATTGTCCCGTTGGTGCTGGGGGAGACTCTTCAAGGTATCGACCGTCTGGCGACTGGGGATCGTTTCATGAGAGGGGGAAGCCCCGCTTTGCTCACCTTGTGGCTGCGCGAGAGAGACTTCGTGCCATGCCCGAGGCTCAGACGTCGTTTAGTCGGTGGTCATTTGCTCGCCGACCTCTTGTGTTGGATATGGATCGCTCCGCTTTGGGAGAGATGGATGGCACAGCCTTGGTACGCATCGTATCCGCCGGTTGGTTCCTCACCGGAGGATTGAGACTAGGAGGGTCTTGCAGAAGGGTCCTACGTCGTCGAGTTCCAGGTTTGTCTTGGTCTTCCTTCTATATTCCGTCGCTTGTTTCCCGGCAGTTTGGGATGAAGCACGAGCCTTTGTTGGCCGGGATGACCTTGCTACTGCGGAGGTAGTTCCTCTTTGTATGGCACTTCAGGTGCCTTCTTGTATTTTCTCGAGGGTATGGAAGTATTCCGCTTTCCCTCCCGCGTACTCCTTAGACGTCGGGGAGTGTCGTATTGACGACTCAGTACCTGGCCTGGTATGAGCAGCGTGTTGGGCAGTCCCAAGTGGTCTTGGAGAGCAGGCGTGTGGCGATTCTGGGACCCGGTTGCCGTAGCAGCTATTGCCTTAGGAGTGCCGAAGCTCGGTCCGACCCTTCGATATGACGGGAGACACTTTGTTTAACTACGAGACTAGAGTTGACCGACTGACGGGGAGAGGTCCTCTTTTGCAGACTCACAGGGAGGAGATCCGAGCCGAAGCATGGGCGAATGAATCCCTGAGAGCTACTGGATTGTTTGACTCTACGGGGAGGACCCCAGATTTCGGACTGAGAGACGCAGAGTTGGTTCACGTGGAGCGAAAGAAGACTCGCCGGGGACGAGGGAAGAAAGAAAAGAATGGCGAGGGGACAAGCGCAGACGGCGCGGAATGACCTCCTTGGTATCCATTCATTGCATTGCAAACACATTATTTGTTAAATGTATTAAGCTGTCTTTTAGCATGTTGTGAACTTGAGAGTAGACCGTGCTTGAACTCATCAAGAAATGTTGTAACCGTTAGTGATTTGTGATTTACTTTTAAAGCTTTGTCGAGACGCAAGATCTCTTGTTTGCCTTTGTGTCTTTTGTGCACCTTGTCGGCGTCCGTCCTTGGACTTTTCTGTTGCATTTACGGACTGAAGGCCTGGGGCCATGACGGCAATTCCCTTTGCTTAGGCTTTGTGCTTGGCTGAGAGGTTGAGTGATCCCCTGACAAGTCGTTTTGACGGTCTTTTTCGTAGCTTCCTTGCCTCTTGTTGGCGTCGGGCTCTTGACCTCTTTTTTGCAGCTTTTGCTTGAGCTTCTTTTATTTTTTGTTTTTTTTTTTTGTGAGCCCTTGCTCGAGCTCTCTCTTTTTTTTTTCTTTTTTTTGTGAGCCCTTGCTCGAGCTCTCTTTTTTTTTGTGAGCCCTTGCTCGAGCTCTCTTTTTTTTTTTTTTGAAGCGCGTGAGGGCGAAGACAAGCCCCTGGCTTGGAAGCAGACATGAGTCAGTCGTTTGATGCTGAGTGACCCTCGGATGTCCTTTGATGTTGCCGCCGTCGTTTGACTTGGTCAAGGTGACTGTTGGGGCGTGTTCTTGAAAAGTGCGTAGCTTGATGGAGGTCTTGATTGACATTCAAACTTTTGACTTTTTTGTGTATTTTTAGACCGGACCAATTAAGGTTGCCTACGTTCCCCCGGACTAGAGGGCTCAGGTCTGCGTAGTTCGACACTACATGGAGTGCCAAGAGATGCACAGTTGTTCTTCTTCAGCGAAGTATCTGCGAAGTTTGCTTCCGTTGACCTGGATTCATGAAGGGATTGCCGTCTAGGTCCTGTCGCCTTCATGGCACCTCCGAGAAGATCTTTTGAACCACGAAAGTGGCCGATCCATGTGGGTTCCCATTTTCCCAGCTGGGTTGGTTCGAGTGGGAGGCTTTTCTTTGAGTACAAGATCGCCTTTCCTGATGTCTCGGGACTTGACTTTCTTGTCGAAAGCTCTAGCCATCCTGCTTTGATAGGCTCGGACGTGTTCCATAGCCTTTAGTCGTCGCTCGTCTAGCAGAGCCAATTCGTTGTGTCGGCTTCGGAGCCATTCGACTTCGTTGATGTCATTTCCAGCAGCACTCGGAGTGAGGGAATTTCCAATTCGATGGGAAGGACTGCTTCCATCCCGTATGTCAGGGCGAATGGGGTTTCTCCCGTGGTCGTTTCGACTGATGTGCGGTAGCCCCAAAGTGCAAGGTGCGCTTTCGGGCCAATCTCGTCCTCGGGTGGTCATTTTTCGGATGATCCGTTCGAGGGTTTTGTTTGCCGCTTCCACGGCGCCGTTTGTTTGTGGCCGGTAGGGAGAAGATTTGTGGCGTGTGATCTTGAATTCAGCCGCCAGCCTGTCGAATTCCCTTCGAAGTGTGAACCATTGTCCGATATGATCTCATTTGGGATGCCGTATCGGCATGATGTTTTCCTTGAGGAAATGCGCGACCTTCTTGGAGGTGAGTACCTTGTAGGACTTGGCTTCGACCCATTTGGTGAAGAAGTCGATGGCTACTAAGATGAACTCGTGACCGTTGCTGCCTGGCGGAGCAATTTTCCCGATGACGTCAATTCCCCAAGTGGCAAATGGCCAAGGTGTAGTCATGCAGTAGAGATCGTGGGGCGGCAGATGATTGAGGTTGGAGAACCGTTGACACTTGTCGCAGCTTCGGACAAAGTGGATGCAATCTGCCTCCATGAAGATCCAAGAGTAGCCCATCCCGAGAATGATTTGCATCGTGGCTCGCGGCGTTCATGTGGGGACCGCAAGCCCCATTGTGGACTTCGTTCATGAACTTGTTTGCTTCTTCCTGGCTGATGCGGCGTAGGAGTGGCCCATGGTAGCGTTTCTTGTATAGCATGTCCCCGAGGATGACGAAGTGAGAGGCGAGGCGCTTTAGGGCCATGATGCTCTTGGTTTTGACCCCTTCTGTGTGTGGGTCTTCCTTGTTCATGAAGGTGATTTCCCCGTTCTTGAGGTATTGGAAGATCTGGTCATACCATGGCTCATTAATGGGCTTAGGTTCCTGTTCGATCTCACAACAAGAGGCGTGAATTTCCTTTCGTCCGACTTTGAAGGGTTTGATTGCTTTTCCTTCGTGGATTTCCACAAGGGAAGCCAAGGTGGCTAAGGCATCTCGCAAACCCGTTTCGGTCTCTTGGCAAGTAGTGGAAGGTGACCTCTTCGAATTGTGTGATGAGGTCTTCCATGCAGCGTGGTATTTTTGCAAGCCTGGGTCTATGGTCTTCCACTTGTTGGAGACTTGGTTGATGATCAAGGCTGAGTCCCCATAAACTTTGAGTTTCTGGACATTCCTCTCGAGTGCGGCTTGTAGTCCAAGCACAGGCTTCATATTCGGCGGCATTGTTGGTTACCTCGAGATTGAGCTTTATAGCAATTGGGGTGTGCTCGTCCTGGGATCTACCAAGAGCATACCGATGCCGTTTCCCTTTTTGTTGGCCGCTCCGTCGAAGAACAAGCTTGCCATCGATTTTCGCCTTCGATTGCGAAGATTCCCTCGTCCTGAAATTGTGGTTCGGGGCCTCGAGCCTCGTCGGTTGGGAAATCGCCCGGTTGTTCACCCATGGCCCGTCCCTTGATTGACTTTTGGTTCACGTATTTGATGTCAAATTCCGCTAGGAAGAAAGACCATTTGGCGAGCCTCATTGACAGAGATGGTTTGTCGAAGAGGTACTTGATCGGGTCCATTTTGGAAACCAAGTGTACCGTGTGCGACCGCATGTAGTGCCGTAGTTTCCCGACAACCCATACCAGAGCCGCGCAGTTTTCTCGAGGGCCGAGTAATTGAGTTCGCCGCCTTGAAACTTTCTACCGACGAAGTAGATGGCGTTTTCGACTCGTGACTCCTTCTTTTCTTGACAGAGCATGGCTCCAACCGCGGTGTCTGGTCACAGCTTAGGTATAGCAACAGTGGCTTTTCCTCGTGGGGAGGACAGAGAATCGGAGGACTCACAAGGTATGCTTTTATTTTCTCAAAGGCATCTTGGCATTCCGGGTTCCATTCGATGTCGGCGTTCTTCTTCATCGTTTGAAGATTGGCTCGCACATAGAGGTTAATTGGCTGACGAAGCGGCCGATATACCGTAGGCGGCCCATGAAGCTTTTCACCTCTCGTCCGAGTTTGCGGTGGTCTCATTTCGATGATAGCCTTGATCTTTTGAGGATCAACCTCGATGCCTCTCTCGGTGACCATGTATCCCAAGACCTTGCCTCGGATAACCCCAAATGTGCATTTGGCGTGGTTAAGCCTCATTGAGTGTTTTCTGAGGCAATTGAAGAATTTTCTCAGTCTCGTGAGGTGTTGTCCATCTCGATCCCTTTGAGTGGATGATCATGTCATCGACGTACACTTCGATCTCTTTGTGGATCATATCGTGGAAGAGGGCGGTGGCCGCCCGTTGGTAGGTAGCCCCAAAGTTCTTTAGTCCGAACGGCATTACTGTAGCAAGAGGTTCCCCAGTGGGTTGTGAAAGCCGTCTTTTCTTGGTCTTCTTCGGCCATCTTGATCTGATTGTAGCCGGCAAAACCGTCCACGAAGGACTTGACTTCGAAATTGGTCAGAGTGTCTACCAACATGTCGATGTTGGGTAGTGGAAAATCGTCCTTGGGACTTGCTTTGTTGAGATCTCAAGTCCACGCAATGCGTAGTTTTCCATTGGCCTTGGTGACCGTGACGATATTGGAGAGCCATGTGGGGTACTCGATCACCCCGATGAAGCCGACGCGGAGCATTTTTTCGATCTCCTCTTTGACTTGTAAAGACCATTCTCGGCTTGATTCGGCGTAGCTTTTGCTTGATGGGCTTAGCCTCGGGATTCAAGGGAATCCGGTGCTCTACAATGTTAGGATCTAATCCGGCATGTCTCGGTAAGACCAAGCGAACACGTCCACGAACTCTTTGAGCAAAGGCACAATGCGTCTTGCTCAGGCCGGTGAAGAAACTTCCGATTTGCGTCTCTTTTGGCTCTTCATAGCCTCCCAAATTCACTTTGGTTAAAACCTCCTCGGCACTTGGGCCCGGTTTTTCTCTCGTTTGACAACATGCTTAAAGATGTGCTTAATGTATTGTTCGTTTAATGTGTCTCGCTTCTTTATCAAGTGAATCGTTATTAACCTGTTTGTGTGTTAGTTAATTTATCGCTGTTAAAGATGCAATGAGAGGATACTCGGAAAGATCGAAGCATTCATTAAGAGCATACGGGAATACATTATTGGCAATGAGCTCGTAATCTTCCGGCGTGAGGCCATCGATGACTCGATAGACTCAAATTCAAAGATAATGGACTCAGATGAGTTTTGACACTAGACTCTAGGACTCGAGGGGTCGACCAAGTTGTTCGATCATGTCCTTTTGGCCGGGCAAAGTGGGTCCGAGAAGGTGGCCCAGCTTATTGAGTGGCAATGAGCTTGATAGGAGATGGGGCTTGAAGGGCTTTATGTCACCATTCCCAATCATTGCTATCACAGAGTTATCGAAACAAAATCGATTAGATCCGGCATCTCGATTTCTTCTTTGAAGAGCAGTGGAGCAGCCGCTCGTCCCAAGCATCGTCTGCATGAGTCTTTTGCTTTTTCTTGGGCATTACTAGCTCGAATGCACTCGTCCCGCTTGTTGAAGGCGTGAGTGTTGACAGAGAGTTTTTCGAGTTCTTCCGCCAAAGAGGGAGTTTTTCCGAACCAAAATTCATTGTGAATAGTGGTGGTTGTGGATCCCGCAGAGGCGGTGTGTCGAGAAATGCTCTTCGGACGGGATTTGGCTTGAGGCCTCCGAATCTTGCCAGTTCTGCCGGAGCTTGTCCATGGTTGTGGGCCGCCTTTGTTTGGCGCCGATCGCCTGCTCCCTTTTCTCGATCTTCTTCCAAGTTGCCGGCCTTCTTTGTGAAGTACTTGGTCATGTCGAAGCCGTAAGGACGAAGATCGGAGATGGCGTGCAAGCCTCTTTTGTTATCTCGGAGCGTTTTCGTGCAGCTCGCTTGTCCTCCGCAATGTGTTCGGGAGTAGGAATGTATCCTGTGCCGTGCAGGTATTCTATTCTTTGATATTGATGATCCGTTGGGTGCCCCGATGGCGTTTTCCCAAACCGAGCCCCGGATGTAGTTCATGTGCTTCATCATTTTCATCGGGGAGGGATCTTGTCCCAAATCAAAGGCAGTCTATGTGGCACACTTGGGCCTTTGGGCTTTCGATGGTGAACCCCGTTAGCATCATGCCATCATCGTCGGGTTTGATCTCTAAGACCGGGACGCCGTTTGTGTCGGTCCTTTCAGTGACTACGCTATCACCGTAGATGATGGTTAGATCTGTTCCTTGGACGAACTTTACGCACTGATGGAGAGTGGATGCCACCCCATTGATCCGGTGTAGCCAAGGGCGTCCCAAAATGGCAGTGAATGTGATCGGGATGTCGATGACTTGGAAATCCGTCAGACCATTTGTTTTCCGAACCACAAGTTCAAGGTGGCTATTCCCAAGACTCGCGGGATGTTGAGTCGTATGCCTTGATTGCTCGAGTCGAGGGCTTTAGATCGCTGCTTTGATCCCTAGCAAATCCATCATTTTGGCCGGAAGGACGTTCATGGATGATCCCCCATCTACCAAAACCCGTGGGAGACGACGCTCGTCCGCTGAACCGTTATATAAAGAGGCTCATTGTGGTCGCCCCAAATTTTGGAAGGTCGAGCTCGTGAAAGTGATGATATTGCCGTAATTAATGTTGCCAATCATCCGAACCGCTTCATCAGTGTCACCGTGATGGGAACCATGGTCCGGGCCAGCTTTCTTCCAACTTGAGCTTGTGCGGGTAAGATGAAGTGAGTAAGGACCAGAGTGAGATGTTAGCCTGAGTGCGCTTGAGCGGTGTTAAGACAGATCTTCACTTTGGGTCCAAGGTTTCAGCTTCTTTGGCGTAGGGCCCCTTTTCGCCCGTGGCTCGTGTATGGCCGGCCTTTTGTCCGTCCGTGGAGGATTCACCTGGATTTGACCTAACGTGTCGAACGTTCACCTGGACTTATGGTTTTGCTTGTCTCTCCCATTTCGTAGTGGGAGGAGCCTCGATTGGCGTAAGGCCAGACTGCGCATTTCAATTCGTTCACTGTCATGGCTTTTGCTGAAGCATCAATAGTGGCTTTGAGATCTTCCCAAGACAGGGGTTGGATTATCTGAACCTTCGGGCCTTCGGTGGCGGTGCGAAGCTCGTCCCAGCTGATCATGGAGCAGACATTGCCATGGCCTAATGCAGAGCTAGGCTTGCTGGAGTAGATGACATAGTAGTCAAACTTTCCTGAGGGTTCTCCAAGGGTTCCGACGGTGGGATCACCGGATTCATACCTCTTTTTCAGTTTTTGTTGAGAAGATAGCTTCTTCTTTCTTCGAGGACGGCCCTCATTCATTTCATCCTGGAATTCCATTTCCAGACAAGCACTGCAATCGCAGACGTCCCACCAGATGTGTTCGTTGTTCGGCGGTGGTACCGGGACCTCAGGAGGCTGAATGGGCAGGCTTTCCCCCGGAGGGTCTTGTGGCCTTATGTCATAATTGCATGGCTCGTACGAGGGTAACAGGTTGACTTCTGGGAAACAATGAGAGATGTTAGAGGCTGTAGGAGCAGTCATGACTTGGGAAGCCCCGGGTAGTTGGGTGGCTAATGTTCCGAAGTGGTGCATGGCACCTTCGATCCAGGCTTGTTGCTCACCTTGACGTTTCTCAATAGCCATGAGGACCTGCCAAACTTCTTCCAATGTTGGGAAATTTCTTGGGGGTAAGGTCCCGTTCTCATCGTTGTTATCCACTGATTTGGCCATGGGGAGTTGACGGACCGTCCCGGTGACAGAGCCGGGAAGGAGGTAGGACCTTGCTGTTTTGACACCGGATACGGGTTCCTGTACTCTCGACCACTCTCTCGTTAGCCGGAGGGGGTGATGGGCAAGGTTTAGACACAGAATGGCCTCACGGGATAAAAGAGGGAAAGCTCACGTGGCATGCGGTTTCCGTTTCTTTTATTTATGATTTTTTTGTTGTTTTAATTTACTTAAAACATGTTTTCTCAGAATCCTAGGTAGGTTGGAAAAGATCGCTCTTCTTTTTCGCAACTATGCTAGATCCTGGGTCAGTGGAGACCATCTGTGCGGCTATAAGCCCCTCGTTTTGCACCTGTATTTCGACATCCCAGGGTGGACAGCCCCAGGCGAGGGTCCTATAGGGCAAGCGGTTTCCACCGGCCTAAAAGAAAAAATCGAACCTAAGGACCGAGCCTGTCATGTTCATTTTGATGCATTAGCCATGTGAATAGTGAACCGAGCCGGCCACTAAGTCAAGATCAGGTCAAGAGTTCGGCATGACCTCTCCTTACCTTGCTTGCTCAAGGGATCTGTGACGTTAGGCGTTGGCTGGGTCATATTATCATGGCTGACGTATCAAAGGCTTGATGACATGGTGTCATGTGGGCATGGATGTATATCCGGGACGGAACATCGTCTGGGTGTAGCTTCGGAAATCAAGATCAGGTCAAGATTTTAGCATGACCTTTCATCGCTTTGCTTGCGCAAGGGATCTTGAGTTCCGAGCCTTGACTCAGAAAAATGGCCGGCATGGTATATGTATCCAGGCTGTATGACACGGACTGGGTAAAAACCAACCGAGTCTGGACAGAGTGTGACTCACGACTCAAACGTGCAGGGTTGACGCTTGGCTAGGATGGGATGTTTGGAATGATCCCGTGCGCGTCTAAGAGGCCTAGGAAGACCAAACGGACTGCAACTGAGACCACTCCGGCCGAGGGTTGTAGTGTGCAGCCAGTATCCGAGGCAAGAAGCGCGTAGCGTGCGGTGTAACCGAGGCAGCAGTGTGAGTAGTGTGCGGTGTAACCGAGGCAGCAGTGCGCGTAGTGTGCGGTCTCTAAAATTCTTTTTTCTGAGTAAAACAGAAGTTTTTGAAGAATTTTAAATGTATGCACAGATGTATATTGATGCATTTTTTTTTTGTATTTTTTTTTATTGTAAAATAAAAAGTAAAGCACGTGCACACACACACAACAGTTAAAGGAAGGGGTAAAATGAAAGTTTGACACTCATCATCGTTTTAAAAATCTTTTGTTTTGTTTAAAAGTTTTTAAAACAAAATGTCCCCAGCGGAGTCGCCAACTGAAATCACCCGGATCCGAGAGGCAGCGCGTTCGCGCCCCGGCATCTGGCATTTCCCCCGCCTCGCGGCGTTCGTTCGGTTGGTTGGAGGTGTCTCGCTGTGTTTTGCTTTGTAGAGTCGCCACGCCGTTTTTATTAAGCCCAAAACATTGAAAAAGGGCATCAGTTTAAAGATAATTTTAAACTGTTTTTGTGTGATGAGATTTTGAGTTCGGAGGTCAGATGACTCCTCGGGAAGAGAATATTAGAATATTAGAGCTCACCCGAGTCGCCTCGTAAAACGAGTCTTTCGGATACACCTAATATCCTTTAAATATTGTGTGTGTGTGTGCTTTTAAAAAATGCATGCTGTATCGGATGTCTACATTGTATGCTATGTATGGAAATGTATTGAAATAGTAATGGAAGGAAGCCTTACCAATGTTGGTTCGTGTCTGTCTTCCGCTGAGGAATAGTGTTTGAGGTCGGAGTAGCGTTCCGGTATGAATCTGGATTGCTTCGGGAGGGGCCGGTTGTCTGCGGACAGAGTTTCGGCGTGAGTTGATGTTGCAGGCTGCGTGTGGGCAGAGGTTCGGCGTGCGTGGGGATCGTCGGGATCACTCGGGCAGAGGTTCGGCGTGCGTTGGGGTGGCAGGAGTCACTCGGGCAGAGTTTCGGCGTGGTTTGGGATCGCCGGTTTGACTCGGAAAGAGCCGGGACACCGGGGAAAGACCAGGAAAGGCCTCGGAGTACCACGAGGGGCCTCAGAGTACCTCGAGAGTGCCTCGGGGCAGCGCGGGAGCGTCGCGGGAGCGCTCGGGGAGGCTTCGGAGCACCACAAGGGAGCTCGGAAGGCCTCGGAAGGATCCGAAAGGGGCCGGGAGTGCCTCGAGAGGACTTAGAGGGGAAGCCAGAAGGCCTAGGGAGGAAGAGAGAAGTGGGAGGTGTGTGAAAATGAGGAGGTGGAGCCCTCTATTTATAGTGCCAGAAAATTGCAAAGAGGTCCGTACGGACCTCCTTGGTTATCCAGAATTTTGGATTTCCTCGATTTGAGGGAATATGTGATGATGGTGAATATTCTGAAATCATGATGTCCCCTGAGCAATAAGGTCCGTACGGACCATCTTGACATGCAAATAGGTTCGTACGGACCAACTAAGCATGAGGGTAATCATTTTCTCCGAGATTTGAGGGAATATTGTGGACTTTAAGGGAATTCAGTAATTATGAAAACAAAGAGGTCCGTACGGACCATTTTTGCTTTTTCAATTTCCTGAAAATTCCCAAAAGGTCCTTTTGTCCCTTTTTATCCCAGGAAGGCTCCTCCCTTGGTTTGGCTGGGGGTTTTGAGAGGATTTTGAGTGCCAGAGGTCGTCGAGACTGCGTTGATGAGTCTGCGGTGCTTCCCGTGTGCTTGAAAGGGGGTGATCCAGATTGGGGTACTTACAGTAGGTCCCTTTCTTAATTAATTCAGGAGGAGCCCACGGAACTTTGGGTGCTTTATGCTTCACCCTTTTTCTTTTCTTTTTGTTGGGGCTCTTGCCCCCAAACTTAGTTTGTTCCTTCACCTGCGGAACATCTTCCTCAACAAGATCAAAGAGGTTATCTTGAACAAAAATATTAGCAAAAATAGTCTCAGATAAATCAAGCAAATAACTCTCCTCTCTAGGCACCTGTGATTTTAAGGGGACAAGAAGGTTGTGTGATGACCTCAACTCCTTTTGGGAGTGATTTAGAGGGTGATATGGTCCGTCACTCCTCAAGTGTTGATCGGCCTTAATGTTGCTAGCCATGTGACTAACGTCCACATTATCCCTAATTTTCTCACCGTCATCCACACAATAATTCTTAATCTCAAAATCCGTAATGTACCCTACAAATTCCTTCTTAGGTGGAGGTTCTTTACAATTTTCAATTATGGAGAACCTAATCTCCTCCCCCATCACAGTCAATGCAATATTACCATGTGGCACATCTATCACTGATTTGGTGTCAAACAGAAAAGGTCTCCCAAGTAATATGGGAGCCCCAAATTCATCACCCTCATAATTTTCCATACTTACCACCATAAACTCAACTGGAATCACAAATTTATCTACTTTAAACAACACACCATCTACAACTCCTAATGGTCGTTTAACCAACTGATCAGCCAATTGCAAATTCCTTGTAGGAGGTTGCAAATTTTGTAATCCCAAATTCCTGAAAATATGGTATGGCATTACGTTGACACTAGCTCCTAGATCCATTAAACCATTAAAATTTTAACCCCCTAAAGTAATCGGAATAGTAAAACATCCGGGATCTTTTCTTTCTTTTTCTTTATTCAATACATCCACACCACCAGAGGGTATGGTTTTTTCAACATCAAGACAAGTGGATTCATGATTACTAGCAGAAAAGACATCGTGAATTACCCCCAAACTTCTATCTTCCTCACAAGCATAATTATCACTATCAACATCACAGAGAGAAGAGAGAAATATCTCCTCAATCTCATCGCTTTTATCCCAAATAGTCACAATAGGCATGGCTTGCTCTGGTGGGTTTTGAAAATTTTCTTGTCTTTAGCTTTGTACCGTTTCCACCAACTGTCCAATTTGGGTCTGTAACTTCTGCATGGCAGCCTCATGATTTCTGAAGGCTTGTTGTTGTTCCATCTTTAACTGCATCATGGGCTCTTCCCAAGGCTCTCTGTTCCTCTCAAAGGGCCCCTGTGGTGGTTGGGGATAGAGGGTTTTATTCGGTTGATTTCCACCCCATGACAGGTTGGGATGTCTCGGCCCTGCTTTCCCTCCTAGATTGTATGCATTCCCGTACTGATTGTTGCTTGGTGGGAACCTTTGCATATATGCTTGGTGGGAACCTTTGCATATATGACTGCATCGCCTGCACCTGCTCATGATCATATAAATGGGGACTAGTGGTGGGGCAAACTTCATAGGAATGAGTGTTAGAACCACAAGTTACACAACCATCATGCACCAAATTACCAACAGATGACACATTAGATGCAACATTAGAAGTACTACTCATGGCCAATTTATCAAATCTTTGATTTAGAAGTGCAAATTGTTTTATGATCTCATCACTCAAACCTATTCCATTCACACTATCTGTTTTACCCCTTGACCACTTCTGTTGCGAATTAGATGCCAGTCTTTCAAAAAGGTCTTGGGTCTCATCAGCAGTTTTGGCTCCTAAAGAGCCTCCGGCTGCGTTGTCAACCATAGCCTGATCGGCTTGTGTAAACCCTCCGTAAAAGGTCTGATGCAATAAAGGTAGAGCAAAATTATGGTGGGGACACTGCACCAAAAGCATCTTAAATCTGTCCCATGCTTCATGAAATGCCTCAAATGAGTCCTGTGTAAACCCTATAATTTTCTGTCTAAAAGTGGCTAACGTAGCATGTGGAAAGTATTTTCTCAAAAATATATCATGTAATTCATCCCAAGTATTAATGCTCCTAGGCGGGAGCAACATTAGCCACATCTTAGCATTATCTCTCAAAGCAAAGGAAAAACATTTCAATCTTAGGTGCTCATCAGTCACACCTTCTCTCAACGAAAAACTCGACACAATCATCATATATTCCCTCAGGAAATTCAAAGAATCCTCAGAGGGGAGACCATGAAATTGAGGGATCATGTTAAACAGATGGCCTTTTACCTCGTAACTTTTTGTTGCATCAGTCAGCACAATGCATGACACAGACGTGTCAACTCGAGGCCTAGAGAAGGCGTCCATAGTAGGTGCCTGCAAAGCCATATCAACTACAAATTCTTCTCCCTCGGTGGAAGAAGTTTCTAATTCACTCAAAGTTACCTTTGTCTCGGTGACAGAAGTTTCAGAATCAGTTTCACTCACTTGAGTAGAGGGAATACCTCTCTCAACTTTGTCTATGTCGTCGTTCAAAGGAACCAACTCAGAATCCAATGACCGGTGACCAAACATGCACCGATTAAATAAACTTGTTAAAAATCACAACAAGTCCCTGGCAACGGCGCCAAAAACTTGATGGATAAAATTTCCACTATGTAATAAAAATACCTTGCAAGTGTACAAGTCACCGAAGTAGCAACGTACAAAAGTAAGGGTCAAACCACAGAGACTCGTGTGTTTAACAAGTTGATTCAAGTGGTGCAGAAAGTAACAAAAAGGAGTTTTAATTTGGTTTATTAACTAAATTACTAAAACGAGAAATTAAACTATTTAATTGAAGAAAACAAGAAAGCAAGAAACAAGGATTTAATCAGATCAAAGAAATTCACGGATTGGATTTCATAATTGTATCCCCTCTATGCTATGATTTTGATAACAAAAATAACAATCTCATTCAAAGATTCTTTCACGTGAGTAAGGGTTGGGACGTTTGGTGTTCGGATTGCAACCCTAATATTTCTATCTTATTGTAAATTCCGGTAGGTCAAAACAATATTCAAGAAATTCATTAAGTCCATAAGAAATAAATGAATCTAGGTTGTCTTGTATTCCTGTAGGTCAACAATCCAACCTAATTGATGAATTAGTGAACTTTAAATAAACCGTCCACGATAGTGCAACAGTCTAAAACATATTAAAGAATGATAATTAATTCATCAAATAAGAATGAGAGAGGTTGGAAGAATTAAAACTTAAATTAGCATAGAGGTTCCACAGTTACTACATCCAATCCATGAATAAAATTATTTAGCTACTCGTAATAAAAATCGAAATTACAAACATAAAAATAAAACCTGAAATTGAAACGGAACGAAGGAAGTAATTATGCCTTTCTCTCTTTTTTCCACCTACAGTAACCGTGGCTCTCTTCCTAATTCCTACAGTAGCCGCCTCCCCTCATAAAAACAATGACTTTTCTTTATATAATAAACCTAGGTAGCAATTACGTGTGTGAAACGGCCAGCTTCATCCAGCCCACTTCAGGCCCAATTCAAGCCCAGTTGGCCAGTTCGCTCCAAGCCCTGTGACTCGTGAAAACGAGTCGTTCCCACTCAGCCGAGTCGTTCTGATCAAACAGTGCAATGTTCCTTTGTATTTTCCTTTGCCTCACAATTGGCCTCAATTCCTTGGCCGCCCATGCTCCACTTGACCGGCCCATGCTTCATACCTTGGCCCCGTTTTAGCAAAGCCTTGGCCGCCTCCTGCCTTGATGTTAGTACCAATATATATTCATTTCGTCTCGCAATTTTGCCGTCGCACTTTGACCACTATAATGAATTCTTTTGCACTTCGCTCTTTGAGATTTTATTTTTAACTTTAACCCACGAATTTTTATAACTCAAATTTCTCCCAAATTTTCGTATTTTCAGTTTGGTCCCTGAATTTCCAATAAATTACAACTTGGCCCTTGAACTTCCAAAGTGGGTACAAATCCTCCATTTTCAGCATTGTTGCACTTCAGTCCCTGAACTATCAAAACACTAACAAAATACATTAAATTCTCAAGGTTTCGACTTTCGAACAGAAAATAAGCTAGGAAATATATCTTTTGGATGGGTAAAACCACATCCATCAACATTAAACTATCCTTCTGTAACAGCTAAAAGCTAGAGTAACAAATCAATGTAGATAATCATGAATATGAAACATAATAATATTAAGTTAGTAATAGACAGTGTTCTAAAAATCGGCCTACGCGGCCGCCTAGGCGCTAGGCGGTGGTGCAACGCCGCGAGTTATGCCTAGGCGGGGAAATTAGGCGTAGGCGAGCTAGGCGGGTCTGAGCGATTCTAGGCGGGCTGGGCAGATTTGGGCAAGATTGGGCGGGCTGGGCGGGTTTTGGCGGTCACCTTTTTTTTTAAATAAATGTTTTTTTTTGGGGATTATCTATCTATATCTTATAACAAGATTGCATTCCATAAATGGAAAAAGCTCGCTAAAAATGTCACTTTCAATAGCAACAAAAATGGAAAGTATCATTAAGGGTATTTTCGGAAATGCATAATTCATCTCTTTTTTTTTCCACTACTCACACATACACACACACACACTCACACATATTAAAGGAAGGAAGTGGTAAATGTTGTCACAATCAAGGGCAAATTTGTCATTTTTCATTGCTTTGAATAAGACAAAAATTTAGTCTACCAAGAAAAGATGCTTGCTGATGTTAATGTGTGCATGAACTCCATTTGTTTTATTTGGCAAAGAGAAAATGACATGTATATGTAAAATTTTGATAATTGTATGTATGCACACTCCACGAGAAAACAAAGTACTTGCTCCCTACTCTTTCTTTTCTCTTTATCATTTTTTGTGATTAAAAAAAAGTACTTGCTCCCATTGCTTTGAATAAGACAAATATTTATCAATTTTCATGGATGAATTTTCTATTTTATTGCCTTAACTTGCAAGAGAAGCTCTACATTAGATTAGCTTGCTGAATACATTTTAGATTGTTGACTAGATCATTTTTTAAAAATTTGCATGCGTTTTGATTGGATTAGGCAAAGGTGCACATTTCCCATTGCTTTGAATAAGACAAATATTTATCGATTTTCATGGATGAATTTTCTATTTTATTGCTTTAACTTGCAAGAGAAGCTCTACATTAGATTAGCTTGCTGAATACATTTTAGATTGTTGACTAGATCATTTTTTAAAAATTTGCATGTGTTTTGATTGGATTAGGCAAAGGTGCACATTTTTCCATGTTTTCCTCAACTCATTTAAAAGAGTCAGCCTATTCCTTTTTTCTTCTCTCCTCATACTTTCTCAATATTTAAAAAACACACACAGACACACAGAAACTGAAGGAAACACAAGCGCACACATAAGCACATAGTTACACACCAAAACATGCAGAAGCACACACTTTCACACACGAAGTTTATTACTCTCTCTGTTTGATGAGTAGACTCGGGTAATCAGGGTTATTCGTTTCTTGGCTTGGCAATCTCCGGATGTAGATCTTTGATATTGCAACCGAGGTTGCAGCCATGGCGGAGTTATCTTCTTACCTGATCACTTACAGATCTGAACCTTGCTTTACCCTATAATGAAGTATTCAAAGGGTGGTGTAGGTTTATAGAAAGTGGTCATGGAGAGGATTGGAGAAGATTGTTGATTTGAAGAAAGGATTAAATTGGCGAAGGAGAGTGTTAGAAAAAATGAAATTTGGCTAGGGATTTTGACTTTGGAAGGAGGAGAGGGTTGGATTTGGATCTTACCGGAATGAGGATTGAGGAAGCCGGTCGGGAGTAGTTTGGAGAAGGAGGGATAAATGGAGGCGATGGGCGGCGGTGATGATGGTGGTGGGAGGCGGTAGTGGGTTTGGGTTTGGTCGTCAGATTGAGATTGGGAGTCTTGATTTTCTTGAGAGTTTTTGAGGATTGGAATCTCTTTCGGTAACGAGTGGTGCTGACGTTTTTTAAGGTATGGCGGTGGTAGGGCAGCGCCATTAATGGGTAGAGAAAGAAACCGAGAGATTGGGTAGAGATGTAGATATATATATATATATATATATATATATATATATATATATATATATATATATATATATATATATATATATATATATATATATATACTAGTCTAAGCCCGTGTTCAAGACCACGTTTTTTGATTTTGTTTTTTTTTTAAAAAAAAAAATTAATTAAAATTTTTTTTTTTTTTTTTGGGCAAAATGTGAGGGACCAAATAGTTCCTCCATTTTGAAATTCAAACAATGCGAGAGAGAGAGAGAGAGAGAGAGAGAGAGAGAGAGAGAGAGAGAGAGAGAGAGAGAGAGAGAGAGAGAGAGAGAGAGAGAGAGAGAGAAGGGTATGTGTGTGTTTAAAAATTTTTTTTTTTTTTTAAAGGGAGGGTAAAATGGGAAAGTGACAAAATAGTGGGGGCAAAACGATAAAGTTGGCGGATGGAACTGTTCATGGAACAGTGCCAACCTTCCCTCATTTATACTATATATATATATATATATATATATATATATATATATATATATATATATATATATATATATACATATAGAGAGAGAGAGAGAGAGAGAGAGAGAGAGAGAGAGAGAGAGAGAGAGAGAGAGAGAGAGAGAGAGAGAGAGAGAGAGAGAGAGAGAGAGAGAGAGAGAGAGAGAGAGAAGCAATGTTTGAAGGAAAGAGAAATAAGGGAGACAGAGAGAGTTTTGAAATTAAAAATTAAAATGTAAGAGTATTAAATTAAATGCAGTGATTTAACAACTTATTTGAACACTCACCATATTTAATCGTCTAAAAAAATGAATAAGCAAAAGAAAATTTAATTTGCATTTGAAATATTTTTTTTGAGAAATATACTAATTTTAGTAATTATATTTAATAATTATTTAAATGTTTTATCTTTTTTCTATGTAGTGAAAATATTTAACATTTGACTAAAAGAGACAATTGAATAAAAATAATTATAAAAATTTCATTTTGAATAATAAAATTTATCAATGAGACTCCCAAAATAAAAATGTGTGCCTCTTATTACATTACAGATTGGAGGAAATATTCTTTTCTTTATTTATTTCACTTAAAGGTAAATATCTTATTTTTAAGTAGAAATTGTATGTTTAAGTAAGAAATAATATTATTACTACATCTGTCTCAAATAAATGACCAATTTTGGTTCATATTTGATTGATCTTTTGATCCACAAATGTTATCGAATGTTGTATATAAAAAATAGTTGAGAATGTATAATAAGAGACTTTTATTTGAGTCGTGTGAATTAAATTGCAATGTATTTCAAAAAATATTTCATTTTCCATTATCACTTATCGTTATATTTTGATCATTATAATTAAAATTGTTAATATGTAAATTTAAAAAGATATTATTTTACTTCTTCACTTATACTTATAATTTCATCACAACCAATTTCTTTTTTTTTTTAATTTACAAAAAAAATTTTATATCTATCACAATCAGAAACACTACGGTCAACAACACAAATTGAAATTAGGGCTCAAATCAAATGTAATATGAGTTGTACATTAAGGCCTCCATTTTCCGGAAAATGTTTTACTTAGGACAAGGTCAGTAGGTCGTTTTACTTAGGAAGGGCGTAAAATGTTTTCCGGAAAACGTTTTACTTAGGCAACCAAACAGCGGAAAACGAGTTATTTTCCGGAAAACATTTTCCGGGGGCTAACCAAACACCGTAAAACAGGTTATTTTCCGGAAAACATTTTCCGGAAAATGTTTTACGGTGAAACAAACGGAGCCTAAGCTTCTCGCTTCTCTCTCTCTCCGCCGACGAAACCCTTTTTCTCCGCCGTACTCTCTCCGTCATCTTCATTCGTCTCCACCATCTTCATTCGCCGCACTCCACACAAATTGTAAGCTTCTCTCTCTCTCTCTTTCTTTCTCTCTCTCTCTCTTCTCTTTAGTCTTTAGTCTTTACTCTTTACTTCTTTCTTTACTCTTTAGTTTACTGTCAATGTTCTTATTTATATTTTATATAGAAATGCGTCAGGTTCCTTCTTCACGTAAATGCGTAATTGGTTGAAGCGGCTTCACAATCTATTTTTCATTTTTCTTAAATCTGATGTATTTCAAGTTTCAAGTTTCAACTATTTAGTTTCCATTGATATTGGTTGGTATGTTGTCTCAGAAGCTTGAGTAAATCTGATGTATTTCAAGTTTCAAAATGAACTGTTGTTGACTTATGAAAACGTGATTCTGTGAAGATTATTTTTTTTGGTTTTATGCTTTTTGGCTTATGAAAATGTTGTACTGCTGTTGACTTATACTTTTCTGTTAACATTGAAACTGAAAGTTCATTTTATATGGAATATATGCAAAATTTCTCTAATTTCTCGGCCCCGCCTAGGCCCCTAGGCGCTAGGCCCGACTCCACCGCCTAGCGTCCGCCTAGCGCTTTTTAGAACCTAGGTAATAGAAACATATTTATCATGTGTAATTATATATAATTGTATTCACGATGTCACTATGCATTGCACGAAGAAAATATAGGAAATTCATGGCAGAAAACCATATTTCTCACAATCTAATGAACTATAATTGTACTCCCTCCGTTCCAAAATAAATGTCCATTTGGGAGTTAAGGTCATTTTGAAAGATTTGATTTTTAATAAAAAAAAATATCAACATACAACTTGAACGGGTAATGAAGAATACCTGTGGTGCAGCCGGTTCTTTTCCTTTCGTTGAAGGTTGTGCCATTGAGTGGAATTTGATAATGATTATTAAGCTGGTAGTAATAATCAAATCATAAGAAGCATTCTCACAATCTATTGAATTGACCAGTGAAAATGATAAACTCATGTGTATATCAAAATAAATTTGTGCATAGGAAGAAACTATTGTATGTTTCCAATTTTTCTGTACCCACCCAAATTATCATCTGCAAGTAAGCATGGAATGTAAGATGAGTTAAGACAATTGTACTAAAAAATATTCTAAATTATAATTCCATTAGAAAACCAATAGGTGTTTATAATTATATTAGGTGATAAATATATGACTCTACAGCCTACAACCCCTTCCCCATTTACTCATGCCATTGATTGACTCTGAATCCCTATTTCCCCTTCTCACTTTCCCATCAATTTTAGACTCTTACTACCTTTCAAATCACAGAAAAAAAAAGTGATTTAGCAAAAAAAAATCAAATCGTACATCCTTTATCCTGATCCAAATCCATTCTAGTTTCACTCTATATTCTTTTCCTTATTACCTCCCTTATCTCCATTTAGCTGCCTATCTAACCAAAGTACTAATACTTTTGTTCACTTGCACATAAAACCCAAAAAAAAAAAATGTTTTATACTCTGAACAAACCCAGATGAGAAACCATTTAAATTATGCAAGCCTTACCTTTGAACTTGCACACACTATATGCGATAGACTCATTCAAAGATAAGCGAGGGTAAATAATTCCAGTTTTCACTCTATTCAAACTAAAACAAAGGCGATAATTAGAACTACCATCTATCATACTGATAATCATAATTTCACACAGAGAGAGAGATATATATATATAGAGAGAGAGGCACTAAACGTACTTGTTTACTTCATCCTTCTCCTGAAAATCTCCTTTATAGACTATTAATTGTCTTCACAGCTTGAGAAATTGACTTCTTTTAAAAACCCATTGAAACAGAAAATTAGGAGAAGTATATGTTAGGCAAAATAGGAGTAACAAAAGGAATTTCCGTTGGAAGTAATCGATCAAAACGGAGGATGAAGAAAAGGATTTGGCGTCACGAGGAAATTGCGAGAAGAAGAATTAGAGATCGTGGGAGACTGGGCTAGTTAGACGGCGTAAACTAAACTTAAACTACCCGCTCTATTTAACTACCGGAAACATTATTGAAAACCTACTCGCATGTGACTTCTATATACGCCAAACCGCTAACCGCTAAATATGAATAGTCAAACTCAAACCTCAGTATACCTCTAAATATAAGTATAATAGAAAAAAAAACTAATTGGAAACCTATTATCCTGTTTGCAAATACTACTTAGCTTGGTAAAAAGTGCATCTTTCCTCCATCTATCCTTAATAAGAAAGTGTCATACTTAATTATAAAAGATACTGATTCTATTAAGTATACTATAGAGTTGGAAATCAAGATGGACCACAAAATACCCTTTTCAAGCAAAAAATAGATATGAAAAGATACTGATTCTATTTCTGGCTTGAATAGCACGGTGATTTTTTACTTATCATTTTCCAATACTCTCTCCATCGCACACAATGTCAAAATTTTTTATACGGAGGGAATATTGGTAATATGTGACTATGAAAATGCTTACTTCCTTCCCGAAGAATGTTTGCAGCTTGGCCTTATAAGCAACAGTGGATGCTTTGTTCCCCTGCTTTCTATAAATCAAAATAAAACAAACAATATAAAATCCTAAACTCAGATAAAAGAATACACATAACTATGCAATAAAATGGTGCTAAACAAATTAAGTTCCTATTCACTATGTTCAAAAATTTACACCACATGAATTAGCATAAAGATACCAAGATCTTAATATCTAAACATACACCAAACAGAGCGATTTTCTTTTCAAAGGGGATTAGAAAAATAATCTAATGCTAGACTACTCACGTCACTATCTATTGTACCCTATCAATTACTAATATCCAGAAAGAGTGTCTAATTAGACAACTCTACCTTTTTTATGATTTCTTCATTCCTTTTGACCTTCCTCACTTTCCCCTGCATCCATCAATTGCCTAGCTTGGTTCATCATGTACTCTCCCCATTTCTCAGCTTGGTCTAGTTTCCGCCTCATAAAGTATATGTTTGCCTCTAACTCTCTGCGGTCTGCCTCTAACTCTATGCGGGTATCTCTTAATATCTGTCGGGTCTGTCTAAGTGTTTTCTGTAGTATTTTAACTTTCTGGTGGTCCTTAGCATTCCAATACTCCATTCTCTGTATTCTGCTCATACCCTTGGTTGGTATTCTCTTAATCCTTACCATTTCCTACAACCATCAGGAGGGAATCAAACTTTTTTTTTTTAAAAACAGTAACAAAGCCAAAGAGAAGAAGGTGAAAAACATTATTTTGAAAGACCTGGTAAAGCTCTACAACCGATACTTCGATATGCTTTCCAATCTGTGGAATGCCATCTATTTAGCTCAAGATCGGTTAAGACAGGATATGATGGTTCATGATGTGTGGGCTGACTTTGCTATTCTCTATGGCGCCTAAGACACTCTCAGAGAATCTGACCCTTATCAGTTGGACAGATATGAACTTCCTGAAGATCTCCTTCCATCATTTGATTCTGAACCTGTTTCTCTCGGTTCAAGGAGAAACCAACTGATAAGAAATGTCATGGGCTTGGTAGAAAACATGATGGAGGTAGACAGAGAGCTACATGCAATGGGGTACATTAACTTAGCTGACTTCTTCTCTTCGGTTCATTCAAACAAAAACAAGTGGACAACCACTACCGATAAAGAGATAGATGAATTATTTAAAGATGATGTTGCTGATGATAGTGGGAACAGTGAGCAGTCAAGCTCCAGTTCAAGTTCAAGTTCTGATGATGATAATGTTGATCGGTCAAGGTTTATCACTCCTCAACCGACAACACCCGTTACATCCTTGCTTTCAACGTTAGGAGGAGACCATGGGACAATAATGCTCAGCCACGCCCTCTCATCAATTGCTTTGATGAAAAGATGCATCTTAGCTTTCTATATAACATAGTTTGTTCCATCCAACACACAGGAGGACGATACTGATTCAAATGTCCATCCATAATGACTACTCTTTCTGGATCTCACTCATTGTAATCGAGTGTAGCTCTGATACTGATCGAAACAAAATTGAGTAGCTAAGACGAACAAGTGTAATCACAATGACTTCGTCTGAGTGCTGGTGTGATAGCACCAACACTAACATAAGTACAAAAAGTAGCGAAATATAAAACTTACGAAAGTAAAAAGGGTTTTGACACATAATTTATCACTTATCTAAGCAACATGTCGTATATAATAAAAAGCTCCTATTTATAAACTCAAATGAATGTTGATTACAATTTACAACGAAACTTAAAATAAGAGAAGAATGAAAATACTAAATGATCAAAACTATCTCTCACAATAAAACACTTTATTATTCTTTGAAATCTCAGAGAGTAAATCGCCAAAAGCCGTGAGTATTAAGGAGTCGTGTAGTCTTCTTATATAGGAGTAGAAATCCTTAGTTGTAGGGAATGATTTGATTGAGAAGATTCTCCATATTTAGACTTCTACCCTCCTTTGAACTTTTGTCAATTAAGTCGATCATTCCTTATTTTGGATTTCTTTCATTATGTAAGAGATATCTACAAAATAACCAAATATACACCAAACATACCAACTATTATGTCAACAGGTTAGTCAATTAAATAAAAACTAAATTATATTATTTACAAAATTATCTAGTATTAAGAAAGTAACAAATCTACATTAAGTTAACATTTGACTTACTAAACCATGTGTGACACCACACACTTTCACATATCTTAAGATTTTCGTTTTACGTCTCGCTATATTTTATTTTTCCTCTCCTTTGTCGAAAGTTTGTCTTTTCTCATTTGTTGAAAGACTTTGTCTTCCCCCCCCCCCCTTCATTGGGAGGATTGTCTTCTTTGCATGTTGAGAGTCTTTTTGTAATATGTGCATTTATTCTTGTTGCAATATCTGATATGCTTGATCGGACGCTTATTGCCTACCTATATGTTTTACTTTGTATTGTCTTTAAAGTCAAATTCTCTTTGTGTGAAATTTTCTCGAATGCTAGTGTTGGGTCGTGTCCATGTTTTATTTAGAGAATCATTTGGGCATCACAAATTATTGTTTGTAAGAACATTAGTTGGAGATTTGGTTTAAGAATAAACATAAGTTTTTTTGAGATGTATTAGGCTCTTTAATTATGGCATATAGTTTGTTAGCGATTGAACGTCTTAATGACAATTATCATATTTGGGATAAGCATCTGATTATTGGGGAGCGCCATTTTCTTAAATTTTATTAATGAAAATATCGTTTTATTTGCTTTTAAAAAAATAAAGAGGCATTTACAAAAAACTACTTTAGAAAGATGGAAATTACAAAAAAAAAAAAAACACATAAGTTCGAAATTACAATTTTTTTTTGTTTTTTTTGTCATTTTTGGTCAAACAACTGATAATTTCAGTTATCACTTGTTTACAACTGATAACTGAAATTATCAGTTGTTTGAAGCACAAATTACTTTTCAAACAACTGAAATTATCACTTGTTTGAACAACTGATAACTGAAATTATCAGTTGTTTGATCAAAACTGATAAAAAAAAGTTTTTTTGTAAAAAAAGGAAAAAAAGTAATTTTTTGTAATTTTCCATCTTATATGTTTATTTTTGTAAATGCCATATTTTCGAGTGAGATTTTTTTAATAAACCCAAAAATAAATAAATAAAAGGGTAACAATAACGGCAACAACGTTATATATAGGATATTAGGGTGGCCCGATCGAGGAACGAAACTTGAGATACCTCCGCAAAAAATAAGAAAAAAGAAAATAAATTAACGCATTTATGTTGCTGGTTATTTTAGTTTAAGACCGCTTAAAAACGCACGCTACTTCTCAACTAGGGTTTTGTGAACTCCCCCTCCACCCCTGTCTAATGTCGCTGTCTAATGTCGCAGTAGGGTTTTTCTCATCCAAAAAGCTCAAGCCAAGCCAAGCGGTCGTCTCAACAATGGCGGGATCTCGTGATCAAGTTAACAAGTCTCACAAGACCCGTTTTGCTTCGAAGTCTTCTCGCAATCTCCACAAAACTTCTCAAAAAGGTTTCCTCCATCTCTCTTCGCAATTCAATTTTCTCACCTTCTTCTCTAAATTTTGTCATCCAAACCCTATATTTTGATTGTTTTATCTGTTAATTTGAGCTTTAGATAAGAGCAAAATTGGCAAATCCGATCGTAATGTCATCAAGGGAGCTCGTGCTGCTCGACTCCAACGCAACAAGATGGTAATCAACCTCTAATTTCCTTGATATGATTGAATTAAGTTGCATACTGATTTCACTCGCTGAGAAGAAATTTTAGTATCTGACTGTCACCAATTTATGGTTGTAAGAAGCTAATTTATGTTCGAAGATGAACTCTTAACTAGTGATTTCCTGGTAATACTGGCCAAGAGGATACTTGTAATCAAATTTATTGTTGAATTAGTTTCGGCGAAACTCGAATTCCTGTTTGTCCTATTGTATGATCCTATATCATAATGCATTTGTGGACTCTTAATCAGTTTTTGATTGTTTGGTAAATAACAGAGGGATTGATGCCATTTTAATTTCTTATCATTGAATGAAACTTCTGCTAGAAAGCATGGGACTGAGTGGCCACTCTTTCATATGAAAAGAGAACTATAGTGTTTTGTACTGTATATTTTCTGCAGAGATAATGTTGTTCCTTGTTTAAATAATATGTTTGTTGGACTTTGACCATCTAGTTGAGGGAGCAGAAGAGAGCAGCTGTTTTGAAAGAGAAAAGGGCTTTCAGTGGTTCAACTAGCCCTCCGCGTGTTATTGTGAGTTTCAAAGTTGCTTGCTTAAATCATGGGGTTTTATGGCCTCCTTCTGATTGGATGATCGGCTATGAGCTAACTTCTCTATCAGGTTTTATTTGGTCTATCTTCTTCGGTGGATGTAACTTCTCTCGCAGATGATCTTCTAAGACTACTATCTATAGAGAATACTGGAGATGGATTTCCAACAGTTGCCTCCTCTGAGTACAAGCTGAGGACAACGGTAGGTTTCAATCAAGAGAAAGATCCACATGTTCATAAACTCTATATACAGATAAGAATGCTTTTCAATTTTTCGATTTGGAAAGTTAGATCAGTACTGGTGTCTCTGAAGAACACCAACTCTCTTTCTTTATCTGGTGGGGTTGGCTGTATCTCTGAAGTACTAATGGATTTGGAAACTATTTTTCTGCTCCTTTGTCATTTCTAAAGGAGAAAGAAAGTGTTACTTAATACCGTAATCATCAGGTCTCTAGTTAATAACTATAGAAAAGATGACTGCCTGTTACCCCTATCTTCAATATAGGAGAAATTTTTGATCTTATCTTTCCTGCACGGGATTATGTAGGTTCTGAAAGCACCTCATGGTGATTTGTTGGCGTGCATGGAAATGGCCAAGGTACCTGTTTGTTTGGTTGTTAACAGTAAATCGTTATTTGCCATGGTTTCATCTCTAATTTTAAGGATTTCCTTTTATTGACGCTTGGGCACAACCATCTATAGGTTGCGGATTTGATTGCTTTTGTCACTTCTGTGAGCTGTTCAACTGAGGTAGATAGTTCCGGTGATTACATCGACTCATTCGGGTCTCAGTGTCTCTCCGTTTTTAGAGCTCTTGGCTTACCAAGCTCTGTTGTATTCATTCGAGTAAGTATTTTTTAATCTCTATTCATGCTTAAGAAAAGTATGCTTAATTATGAAATCTATTGGAGCATGAGTTGATGGTCTAATATTTTCCTTGGTATCACCTATTTTTAGGACCTTCCTGCTGACTTGAAGAAAAGAAACGAATTGAAGAAGACATGCACTTCAAGTCTTACTTCTGAATTTCCTGAGGATTGTAAGTTCTATCCAGCAGATACGAAGGATGACCTACATAAGGTAATATAGTGTTGGCTTGATCAACAACTATTGAAGAGTGTTAGGATGTCATAGATTTGTGTAGTGATTGTGCATTATCTTGTTTTAATATAACTTGATGCTTTATCCTCTTATGTGTTGTTGTCAGTTCTTGTGGACTTTTAAGGAGCAAAAGGTCACGGTACCTCACTGGCGCAATCAACGCCCTTACCTCATGGCTCAGAAGGTGTAAATCACGTCTCCTTTGAAATTTTCTGATCACAGGGTGGCTCAGTTAGACTTGATGTTTCTTTTTATATGTTCTGATTTCATTTATAGTCTCTCCTACCTTCCATTATATATTCACATTTCTTTGTTTGTGCTATGCTGAAGAAAACCTGAGTTTTATGATACTCCCCCTGTTCCAAATTGAATGACCAATTTTGTCTCAAAATGCTTTTGAAACATTCCTTCAAAAAACTGTCCCGAAATGAATTTTTTTCATAGCTCACTATGTTTTTGCAAAACTAAAATGTTAAAAGTGAATAGCAAGAATCAGGGCCGGCTTATGGCATGTGCAAGAAGAGCTATCGCACTGTCCCCAAATTTTAAGGGGCCCATTTACAAAAAAAAAAAAAAAAACTAGCTTTCTTCTCTGAGTTCAATTAGATAAAATTAAAGGGTTTATTACAAAAAACTCACTCAAAAAGATGGCATTTACAAAAAAAAACATGTAAGATGGGAAATTACGAAAAACTACTTTTTTTTTTCTTTTTTTACAAAAAAAAAACTTTTTTTTGGTTTTTTTTTATCAGTTTTGGTCAAACAACTGATAATTTCAGTTATCAGTTGTTCAAACAAGTGATAATTTCAGTTATCAGTTGTTTGAAGAGTAATTTGTGATTCAAACAACTGATAATTTCAGTTATCAGTTGTAAACAAGTAATAACTGAAATTATCAGTTGTTTGACCAAAACTTAAATTTTTTTTTTTTTTTTTTTTTTTTTTTTGTAATTTCGAACATATGTTTTTTTTTTTTTTGTAATTTCCATCTTTCTAAAGTAGTTTTTTGTAAATGCCTCTAAATTATATATTCTGCCTCCATTTCAAAATGAATGATAAAAAAATCATGAATAAGTTTGAAAAATAATTGGATATTTATGTTGGGACAAGTGTGTTAGGTCTTTAGTCCAATTAGGCTATGTATCAAAAATTCATGTACTAGTATTTTATTTAGACTAGCCTTCTATTTTATGTGTTCATTTAGACAAAATATAATTTATAGGTCTCTCAATCCAACTAGGCAATAAATAATCTTCGATAATTCTTTCAGAACATAACAACATAAAAACTGAAAAAAGCTAAACTTCCTCTGATATCTGCTTGCTAATCTTTTTTGCCGCAAATCATTTCCCTAATAAGATTGTTAGATGGTGATACATAGATAAAAGTTTGATATTAGATAAAAGTTTGATAAATGTTTAGAGATTTTAGTACTTCAAATAATGTTAGAAAATAAGTTTAAACTTATATTATTATTATATAACATATATTATTTTTTAAATTTAATAAATATTTTTAAGGGGCTAAGTTTAAATTTTGAACAGGGCCCCAAAAATGTTAGGGCCGGCCCTGGCAAGAATGTTTATGATTTTTTAGCATTTTCAAAATGACCCTTAAATTCAAAATGGTCATTCATTTGGGACAGAGGGAGTATCTTCTATTATATTACCGTCTTTATGGAAAATATAATTTTGCTTAGGAACTTATAATTCCATATATTTGTGCATTTTCATGTGTATCTAGATTATGTCACTTACACAACACGTTCTTTTCTTGACCTGTTAGTTGTGAATTTTGAGTATGTTTTTATTCTTCTGTTTTCATGATACTGTCTATATATACAATTGAAGGAAGGAGAAAAATAGCTAGTACTTTGAAATAAGTCCTCACATTAGATTTTTAAAGTGGAAGTCCCTACTCCCTATTCATTGGGTGCTTTGTATTATTACTACCCACTGACATAGTGTTTGCATACTACTACATTACAGGTTGAAGTAGTTGGTGATGATTATAATGCAGGGAAATGTACCCTTCTTCTCACAGGTTATCTGCGTGCTCGGAATCTCTCAGTGAATCAGCTGGTAAGTTTTGAGCATTTTGGCATTTATTTTTGTGTCTGATCATTACATACACTACCTTAATCTTTTATGGATCAGGTTCATCTTTCAGGTGCTGGGGATTTTCAGTTAGGCAAAATTGAATTTCTCAATGATCCATATCCTTTAAATGTAAGAAAACAAGACCTTATGGATTCTGATGAAGTCCATGATGCACAGGTATGGAGTCTCTTGACAAAATTAAGCAAAATCATTTTATTCTCTTTTATTTGGGTATGGCTCAAAGGACAGAGCAAACCATTTACATAACATTAGGCTTAAAATGTATTCTTGTCATATAAATACGTAAGCATTGTTTTGCTGTGTTTGTGGTAACATATTTTGGTAGTTTGTCCGGCATCATTTATTGTACACTTGGTTCAATTTGATTACAAATTAAGGTTTGTAAAGACCATTCTAGGTTATCAAGGAATTGTTTGCCACCTTGAAACACTCATTTAGCTCAGTCTGAAGTATAGTTACCATATCTATCCTTCAGATTTACTGCCCTGGGATGTTGCTACTGAAATACTCCCTCCGTCCATTTACATGCTTCACAGTTACTGTTTACACGGTTATTAAGGAGGGAGTATTATATTGAAAGTGTTGTGAGTGTGAAAGTAAAATAGGAGAGAGAATGAGTGGAGGGAATAGTAAATTATAATGGTGTTGTGAGTATTAAAATAATGTAGGAGAGAGAATGAGTGGGGTTGGGTTAATATTTTAATAATATAAAGTTTCCATTTTAGGTAAAAAACAAAGTGTGAAGTAAGTATGTGGACGTCCAAAATAGAAAGTGTGAAGTATGTAAATGGACGGAGGGAGTATACTTGAAGCATGATGAAAGTCAAAAACCTCTTACCTCAGATTTTTTTTGCCTAAATATTGGAGGTTTTATCTCATACCTCAAAGCTGCATTTCATTACAGTGTATGGTAATCAACTTTGAGAAGTGTTGGATATACAGATGATCATGATAGAATTTTTTCTTGTTTTCTTTATCTTATCTTTTCTTTATTTTATTTTCTTCACTTTCCAGATGATATAGTTTGTTGGTTATCTGTGTTTACTTACTTTAGTACATATTCATACTTAATTACCAACAATTGTAGAAGCTCAATCTTGTGTAACAAAGATCAGCAGACCAGTGGTTTAAATCGATAATAACGTATTTGCTAATTCACTGCTTGTCTTAAATACTGCAGGTCACCAGTTTGTTGGTCCCAAATCCTGCGAAGCAAGAACCTCTACTTGTTGAAAATGTGCCTGATCCTTTGGCGGGAGAACAGGTAGTCATTGCTCAAGTGTATTACTCCCTCGGTTTCAAAATAAGTTTCCATTTTTTATTTTTGGGCCATTTCAAAATAAATGCCCACTTCCTGAAATTTTATTTTGAACACATTATTTATCATTTTAACCTTGATTGACAACTCCTTTGATTCATCGTCCCTCTCCCCTACATGGACAACTTCAGAAGCTTCAGCTTGTAATAATGTTAATGATGGGTGGATTCACTCTTCTTAATGTGTTTGCCTGGTAGATCAAGACACATTTCGAAAAACGGATGGAGATCTTTAAAGTCTTGGTATATATAGAAGTTTTTTTTTCTACTCTTGACCATGCTGCAACTATTTACTGTACAAGGTTGCCTGGGTTCACAGTTTGTTAGTTTTATCATGGGATTCATTTAATGACTAATGAGTACTTATGTTGATATGTTAGCTTTATATCTGCAAGACTGCAATACATTAGAGTAACAACCTATCCAAATTCATTTTTGGGAGGATGCACTGGCGCACTCCGAATCTTATAGGTTATTAGATCATAGAGAATTTGTGCGCTTTCCTTCTTCATTCAAACCTGCCCTTATCTTTTGGGATTTTCTTAATAAAGAAAACACATATAACCACCTTCTTCAAGATAATTAGCGCAAACTGATAATTTTGATTATGTTCCACTCAGTTCACCATAAATATTCCGCTTGTGTGCATCACACGGACTACTTCTAGCGTTCTTTACAGATTTGTTCATTTTCTTTAGACATGGCCAACTGAGGCAGAGATGGCTGAAGCTGACAAAAATCAGAAGGAAAAAAGACCAAAAAAGAGAGCTTTGCCTTGGGGAACGTCTGACTACCAGGTTGGTTTGAATTTGAGGAGTCTGCATGTGTTCCAAAACATTTATTTTTATCATAACTTTGACCGATGGATGAAGTTGGAATTTGATTATAACACAATAACAATTTTGCAGGCTGCTTGGATTGTCGATGATTCAGATGTATCTTGTTCAGGTACAGATGATGATGATGGTGATGCAGAAGCAGATGATGGTATGGTTCTTGATGAAAGAGATACTAACTTTCCTCGTCAAGGAGGTGGTAACCATTTGGACCTTGATGAGGACCAACTATCGCTGAAGTTTAGAGAATCTGATGATGAAACAGAAGCTGATTCTGTAATGATGGTGAGTATCTGATATGCATGCTATTAGTAAAGGCTAGGAGCTTGTACATGAAAGCATCTTCATTTCTGTCTTAAGAGAAGTAAGGTAGGTGATAGAACAATATTCATTTCTAGAAAGTACTTCATGCACTGACTCAGCTAATATGTGTCTCCGAGTCATCATCATTCACCTGTCTCGACATCATACGACATTTCACAATACTATGAAAGATTTGTGAACTTTCTGGACCCCAAAATTTGGACTATTTTTTCCCTGCAGGATGGTGAGAACTTGACTAAGGAACAGATTGAAGATGAGATTCGCAAAATTAAAGATGCACACACTGATGATCTGGGTACTTCTGCTTTTCATATTAGCCTTGTTTTTTTTTTTTTTTTTTTTTTTTTTTTTTTTGGAGTTTATTGATAGATCAAAGCCTATTGTTATTGTATAGTTACTCATTAATTTCTGATAGTCATGTTTATCTTTGGAAGTGGTCAATTCTTGCACCATTCCCATTTTCCTGGGGAATTTATGAGTTTAAGCTTCTTGTAGTACCACATACTGGCATGCAATCTTTCTTGACTAGAATCTTATTGTTAATGTCATGTTGCATTTATATAAGTTTGAGGGTTTCATCTTTGTGAGAGAGATATACAAGTGTTTGTACTATAGGCTTCATAGTGTAAGTGAAGAGAGTAGTGGCAACTGGAAAGAGTACTCCAGTATCCTTTTGTGGTTGGGTAAGCGCAGCAGCCTGTATTATATGACCTGAAATCATTGTTTGGAATAACGACCACAATCTAGTCTATCTGGAGCACTTCATCTTGCATAGTCTTCATAGAGTGCTTTATTGTTCACATCTGCTGCTTTCATTTCGGAGATTGATGGTTTAGTAGTCTTTTAGGAGTATCAGACCTTCATACATCCAATGTATGGTGAACGCTGTAGAACATCTTGTTCGGATGTTTGGAAAATAATTAAAAGTGAATTCATCATCAATTGAGGTGTGTAACTGATAGCCACATATTGAGGAATCGATAATGTGCATGTGAATGGACCAGTTAACACTTAACACCATTTGCTTTTGTAAATTTGCATTTTTAGTATGTTTTCACTTTTTGCTTGAAAAAGAGATGACCTTAGTATCGACTACTTTTGCTTCCTTTGGAGATTAATTGAAGTAAAAGGCCTTGCATATTGTACTTGGCCGACTAGCTCTTGGATTCGCCACTAGATACAGCAAAGGATCCAGCTATAGGAGAACCAGGAACGGAGAGCTCCCCCCCCCCTTTCGCCAACCCTTTGGTCTTAAGAACGATGGTTTTAAGAATGAGTGATTGCCCATCCACGACCCTTGCAGCCCAACCTGAGAGCGGACAGCCAACGCGTTCCATTTAATGAGCACGGGTAATGTATACATTAGCTCCAAACTGGCACAACATGGCAAAAACAAATTTGCTTTCAATTTAAAGCGAGCAGTGCTTTCAGTATTTTTCAAATTGAAGACCGTAGAAGCTAGGATAGTAAACTTTTGTGGTAGAGTTCCATCGAAGACAACAAATAGATCCTTGTAAAAAAATATTTTTGAAATAAACTAAAATGTTCAAGCATAAAATGGGTTAGTCATTAGTGTAGTATTGTGTATGAATGTATGTATATGCTGTCAATGTATGTATATAGCCATACAAACATTACTTCATTTTATTAACCGTGTCTGCATTATTTCCTGTTTACTCTCTGAATTAATTGAGATGTTCATCGGTTGTTTGTGAACTTCTGCAGATAGTTAGCTGTTGTTGGCTTTCTTTGTTGTAGCTTGTAGTGCTATAATGTTGTTACAGTTGTTTTCTAATGACTACTCGTTTTTCAGAATTCCCAGATGAAGTAGATACCCCCATAGATGTTCCTGCGAGGAAACGATTTGCAAAATACAGAGGCCTCAAGTCTTTTAGGACTTCATCATGGGACCCAAAAGTAACTTTTTGCTTATACCTTTATCTCTATGAGTGTTTTTTTTAATTTTCTGTCAATTAAAATTAAATATCCCATCTCCAATTCAGGAATCTCTACCTTCAGACTATGCAAGAATTTTTGCATTTGATAATTTCAAAAGAACACAGAAACATGTCCTTGCTAAAGCGCTTGTTACAGAACAAGGGAGCCTAGACGAATGTATACCAGCAGGATCATATGCCAGACTTCATATTAGAGACGTTCCAGTCAGCCTCGCTTCAAAATTAGGTGTTGTGGCAAAGAATATGCCTGTTGTAGCTTGTGGTCTCTTGCAACACGAGTCCAAAGTTTCTGTACTTCATTTCAGGTATCCTTTTATTTAAAACGTTTTCGCCAGTGTTGTCGCTTGCTGTGTAGGGTCTAAGGAATCCAGACAAGGACTTGCAACATGATATGTATATGTCAACAAACCAACATCGAAAAAACTAGGGTCGTGTTCCAACAAAACATCTGGTTGATATCATCATTATGTTGAATTCATAACTAACATTTTCATTGTTCTTTTATGTTATAAGATCTGCATATTACACCCAGGAAAGATTAGAAAAAATTGAGAAAAAAGATCTACGTATCACACACAGCAAATAGTCCTTTTCTCTTGCGAAAGAAAAGTGAGGAATGCTGGTTTCTTTTTTTCATAAAAACTTAAGGAATGCTAGGAAGCCCAAACCAATCAACCTAACCTTGACTTCAGATTGGTGGTTTTATTGTATGATTGGCTCATTAATGAGCATCACAAGTATCTCCAAACTGGTGGTTTAGGATGCGATAGGCTATCAATGAGCACCACAAGTAAGTGGTTTGGTGTATGGTCATCAAGCCTTGAAACTTCAACTGGGAGTCAAAAGCTGGGACAGTTATTTTGAGGAAGAGCAGCTGTCCTGAGTCCTAAAGCGGAGGTTCTAATGTCCACTTCAAGAGAAATTGAGAGCAATGACACACCTCTATTTACTTACTCCTCCGTCCCATAATAAGTGTCGCAGTTGACATGTCAACCTTTTAAAGGATTGCGCTTTATTTCTTTGTAAATTACTTGTACCATGGTAAAATTGCACTAAGACTATTCCTTATTTAGGAACGCGACCTTTATTTTGGGACATACCAGAAAGGAAAGTGCGACACTTATTATGGGAGGGAGGAAGTATTGGTTTTCGTCCACTGACTAACTGAACTGAAATTGATGGATACCCAAGTATCCACAATACAAATTGATTTTAATGTTTAGGGATACTTCTAACTTGTATCCGATACATATCATCCGGTATCTGGCAATTGGTGATATGTACGAAATCTGAATTCTTTTACATCACCTTGTTGTAGCAATTTGTCTTTGTTCTTTAAATTTTGCCTCACGTGTTTCTACAGCATAAAGAAGCATGATACATACAAAGCCGACATAAAAGCCAAAGAAGAATTGGTATTTCATGTTGGATTCCGTCAATTTGTGGCTAGGTAATATCTAGTCATGGTCTTGTGTAACCAAGTAGTTAAGTTGAATAATGATATCTCAAGCTGTTGGGTCATTCTCATTTGCTGATACCTTCCTCTGATTTCAGGCCTATATTTTCTTCTGACAATTTTAACTCAGACAAGCACAAGATGGAGAGGTTTCTTCATGAAGGAAGATTTTCTCTTGCTTCAATATATGCTCCAATTACTTTTCCTCCCCTTCCGTTGATTGTTCTGAAGAGTGGAGGAGCGTCCCCACCTGCTGTTGCTGCTTTTGGTTCATTGAAAAGTGTTGACCCAGATAAGATTATTCTGAAGAGAATCATTTTAACTGGGTAAGGAACATATATTTTTTTATTTTTTTTTATAAACTTTGTATCTTTGGCAACCAGCCAACCAGCCATCAGGGGAATGAATAGGCTCCTATATTGTACTGTTAAAATAAAAAGTAAGGAAAATTTGGGAAACGGAAAGGCTAGTGAATGGGCGATATTCATGTTGATAGATGATCAAGAAAACCTTATATTATTTGGCATATATTAGATGGATAATTGCAGCTTCCTGATTTGACAAAATAAGTGTGCTTCGCGCAGTTACCCGCAACGTGTTTCAAAATCAAAAGCATCAGTAAGATATATGTTCCATAATCCGGAGGACGTAAGATGGTTCAAGGTATGTCTAATTTATGGTTGATATTTATCTCTAGGCATCTTGTCCTGGTGATGACTGTTTGGCTATTTTTGCCCTTTTGGGGCCTGCTGATATAAATGATTGTTTACAGCCTGTGGAAGTATGGACGAAATTAGGGCGCCGTGGTCGCATCAAGGAGCCTGTTGGTACACATGGTATTATTCTTTCTGGCTCCTTAATTTTATGTTTTTATTGCACACAGAGTATTATGGATATATATCCAATGGATTCTAGTTCAAGCAACATCATTGTATACCTTTTCACCGAAAAGTTCTAATGTTCACTTCCCGTTTCAGTCTCCAAATGAAACTCCCTCCGTCCTGTGTAAGATTTCATTTTTGCCATTTTGGGCCGTCCCATATAAGATTTCTCTTTCCCAAAATGGCAAAGAATCTTTACTATTCCTCCACTCATTCTCTCTCCTACTTTACTTTTGTACTCGCAACACCAATCAAATTACTATTCCTCCCACTCATTCTCTCCCCTACCTCACTTTTCATACTCACAACACTTACACCACTTACACTTTTTTCTTAATCTCCGTGCAAAAACCTAAAAGGAAATCTTAAACGGACGGAGGGAGTAGGTTAAGTCATGAACTATAAAAAAACTTGTTTGAATGAGGAAAAGAAAGAGATTATGGATATATAAGGCTGGTTCCCCTTTCTGGATTAATGATGCACTGTTTGCAATCGCCACACTGCCACCACAAGCATTGGCATGTCATATCTATCTTTCTTTTTCAAATAGACATTGAATGCATGAGTACTGATGTTAAACTTGCAATTGGAAACTTACTATCGAATTTGAGAACCTGTAGTCATGGTTTTATAAGTTGTGAATCGACTTTTGCTGCTGACCTTCTACTAAGCACTGGGGTTGTGGGTCAGCAGCAATTAATTTAAGCTATGCCTGCATCAGCTAAATTTTATACTCCGTCCCTAAATGAAAGTCTTCCAAAAAAAAATCTCCCAAAATGATTGTCCAAAATTTTAAAAAGTTACTAAATCCTCCCCCATGAGACTAACACGTTTAAATTCTCACTTACACTCATCATGTAATATGGTGACTGGTGAGTTCAGTAAGGGTTTTTGTGTACTTCTACTACAAAAAAAATGCTTAAATCTCAACTTATCTAACTGTCCCTAAAAGTGAAAATTGGACATTCATTTAGGGACGGATAGAGTATTAAGTTTTTCTTGAACTCAATCCTAGCCGTATAGTGCATGTATCTAAAACTGGCTAAGTTTTGCTTGGTATTTACTTGGGTATATTGTGGCTATGCCATTCTTTAATTCAAATGCTTATCAAACTATGAGTGTAGTTGAAAAATAATTTGCCAGAATTTTTACTATTTTTTTGAACAATTTTGTATTATCTCAATTCCTTCATTGGATATCAAAGGCTCCTACTTAATGTTTTCCTTTTATTTCCAGGGGCAATGAAGTGCATCTTAAATGGGGTCCTCCAGCAGAACGACACCTTGTGCATGAGTTTGTTTAAGCGTAGTTATCCCAAATGGCCGGAGCACTGGTTCCCGCTTGGCTCTTAATCATATAATTGCCAGGTGCTAAGCCTGTATGGTTTCTCAGGAGCAAACTCCCAGAGGAAGAAACAGTGACTTATCTCACTGATGGGAATGAAGCTTTGGTTCAGATTGGCTACTCAATTTTGTAGTGTGTTATGGCAGCTAATGCTGTGTGGGTGACCCGAGTTACCTGTTACTCGAGATCATAAATTTTTGGCCCGTATATTTATTTGGTAATTTATTCAGTGTATTGGTCTATAGTAGGAGCTGTAAGAACGGCTGAGTTGGACTTGAGGACTGGGTGTAAACTAGAGCGTATAAGAGCTACCGAACTTGGTGATTATTATAGTATTTATACTTAATTCCAGTTTGTTGCTTGAATCGCGCGCTTAGATAATCTCTCATTTGTGTATGTTGTTTTGCGTTTTTTTGGTGATTGTCGAATATACTATGGTGTAAAAGAGAAATGGATATTTTGTGGACTATAGAAGTAAAAGAAGAGGAAACCCAGACAGACAGCCTTTGTCCTCGAGTTTATTCAATGCAAGTATGTGTGTTTTTGAATACTTTGCAAGCATTTAGGATTTGAAATGCCTTCATCTTCAATTTGTGATTGGAAAAGTTAATGAGATTATGGCTCTCTTTTTTTGGGGGAAAATGTTTTTCGGAAAATATTTTTTGCATTTTTTGGTGTTTGTAATTTCCCATCTTACATGTAAATGCCATCTTTTTTTAGTGAGATTTTTTTAATAAACCCAAAAATAAATAAATAAAAGGGTAACAATAACGGCAACGGCGTTATATATAGGGTAGCCCGATAACGAAACTTGAGATACCTCCGCAACGTGTGCTTCGCGCAGTTACCCGCAACGTGTTTCAAAATCAAAAGCATCAGTAAGATATACTATGTTCCATAATCCGGAGGACGTAAGATGGTTCAAGGTATGTCTAATTTATGGTTGATATTTATCTCTAGGCATCTTATCCTGGTGATGTCTGTTTGGCTATTTTTGCCCTTTTGGGGCCTGCTGATATAAATGATTGTTTACAGCCTGTGGAAGTATGGACGAAATTAGGGCGCCGTGGTCGCATCAAGGAGCCTGTTGGTACACATGGTATTATTCTTTCTGGCTCCTTAATTTTATGTTTTTATTGCACACAGAGTATTATGGATATATATCCAATGGATTCTAGTTCAAGCAGCATCATTGTATACCTTTTCACCGAAAAGTTCTAATGTTCACTTCCCGTTTCAGTCTCCAAATGAAACTCCCTCCGTCCCGTGTAAGATTTCATTTTTGCCATTTTGGGCATCCCATATAAGATTTCTCTTTCCCAAAATGGAAAAGAATCTTTACTATTCCTCCCCGCATTCTCTCTCCTACTTTACTTTTATACTCACAACACTGATCAACTCACTATTCCTCCCACTCATTCTCTCCCCTACCTCACTTTTCATACTCACAACACTTGCACCACTTACACTTTTTTCTTAATCTCCGTGCAAAAAACTAAAAGGAAATCTTAAAACGGACGGAGGGAGTAGGTTAAGTAATGAACTATAAAAAAACTTGTTTGAATGAGGAAAAGAAAGAGATTATGGCAGGCAAAAGGTGCACAAACAGCTGCTAATGAGGTGCCAAATTTAATTATCGTCAGTTAACACATTTTAGATGAAGAAACCGACTGGAGTTGGTATATCCGCTTCCGATAATCCTGGCTATGTGCTTGCTTTATTGCCTACTATTATGAAATATGTATTCTCAAGCAAAGAATTGTCTTATACTCCCTCCGTCCCGTCCGACTTAGGACATTCACTCCCGACACGGAGATTAAGGAATACTATTATAATATTAGGAGAGAGAATGAGTGGAGGATGTGTTGTGAGTGTGAAAAATTAAATAGGAGAGAGAATGAGTGGGATAAATAGTGATGAGATTATTATTGTGAGTATGACAAGTGGGTCCCTTTTAATATAAAAGTAATATAAACTTTCCATTTTGGGACGTCCTAAGTCGGATGGGACGCCCAAAATGGCAAAACGTCCTAAGTCGGACGGGACGGAGGGAGTATAAGTTATATGAAGACACCATGGGTGTTGGTCATACACTTATTAGTGTCCGTATACAAGGAAACAGATGGCTTAATATTTTATCCAAAACATGAGTAATATGCTGAAAACCTAGTTACTGAGATCAGATGATCGCTGGAGCTGAATTTGATGGTTATTAGGCTCCAGTCAAACGACTGATCATTAGTTTTTACAAATTATAAATCCTATTCCTCAGGGTAGTCAATGATTACTTAATTATCTCAAGTAGTGCTTTCTAAAAGATAAAGAAAAAGGTAAAGGGAAATGTTACCCCCATAAATGCTGCATGCTGCTGGAATTGTTTGAACGCTTGCCATTGGCATTCTTGACCAATTATGCTGCATAATGTTTTCCTTTCTTCACCAGCACAATAGTTTATTGTCTTGGCTGTTGTATTGTGCTGACTTGATCTTAGAAAGTATATTCATTTACCACCTCTTCTGTGGCATTAGTAGGGGGTCATTTTGTTTTTTCTTATTTATGGAGTTTCACTGTCTTGAATTAATTTATCCAGGTTTTTCTGGCAACCGATAATGATGCAGCACCAATTATTTGTTTCCTTCTGAAAGAACAAAAGAAGTTATTATCAGTGAGGCTTCAGAGTGTTGAACTAAATAACGAGATTCTTTTTGACGTTAAACCGGATATGAGTTGGAGTATAACAGCCATTGCAGCTGCACCTGTCATTGTAACTCGCCCAAGGTAGCGTCACAAGTTCTATTTTTTATGTTTAATGATTGTTTGTCATTTTGTACAAATGCCTAGCTTTATCTTATTTTGTTCAGGGTCAACGTTGGACAACTTCCATATCGAGATATCATTGTCTTGGCTTCAGAAAACACCCTTCTCCTTTATGTAAGCTATCTAGGTTCACCACCTAATTCTTATTCCTGTTCGTTATAGTTAAAATATAGATTTTTAATTAGCTTATAATCATGAGTTACTCAGATTAACTTTACGAATTATGTGCAAGCACACTTGTATTAGGTGTGATATTGTGATATTATAGATCCTTTGACTTCTAATCTGGTTAAGAATGCAGTGTTAAACCATGGTGGGACATGAAGCCACTGGGGTATCAGCAACCACCTTAGACTTGTCACTCCAAAATGAGATGTCCTATTTTGGTCTTAAATATCTTCTTCTGAATTGGTTTTACCATAGGCCATAAACTTTCCTGTAGCGCCTTATAGGTTATGAGGCTATCTGAATAGTGACTGCACACCTTGTTCAAATTGTCCCTATTCACCCACGAACTGGATTTAGCTGTGCACACACACTCATCTTGGGGCAAGTACAATTGAAACTAAAGGACAACTCTACGGTCATATATCAATGCCAATCAAGTCAATATTTTGTATAGAGTTTTTCTACTGCTTTTCCTGGCTTGATGAAGATGGTAATTCAAAGTCAGAGGGAGACCAAACCATGGCAACTATCCTAGCAGTTGAACATAAAGTAGGAGACACCTGTAAGCTTATTTGGTTCAGAACCCAAAACTACATCTGACTACAACAAAGAGCACTTGATAGAGAGCAATAGAGAAAGTGCACACAAGTCTTTTTTGTCATATTATTTGTGTGTGCATGTGCATGTGTAAACGTGATTCTTGTGTATTATCTCTTGGAAATGTTAAATTACGCTCCTTACCTCTTCATCTCCTGAGGAAAGGTGAAAGCATTTTATTTCTATTTGCTAGATGTTGTTTAAGACTCATATGTGCCTCTCTTGCTCCAGTCAGGGAAGCAATGCTTGTGCAGGTATATTCTGCCTCCTTTAATTGGTCAAAGTGAAGTTTCGTGTAATGTGAAGCCTCTTGAAGCAGCATCTGTTGTTCAGGATCTAAAAATTGTAGGATTGGCTGATGCTGTTCAAGGGCGTATCAACTTGATTGTGAATAGTGGGCAGGTATGCTAATATATGCATGTATCTTATCTATATCCGGATTGGCATGCAAAGTTAATATTGTATTTTGGTTATGTACCCAAGTGCCGACCCCAAATCATTTTGGGACTAAGGCTTATTTGTTGTTGCTGGTTATGTACCCAAGTACAGGTTGTATAAACTTCAATAACTTACACTTTCTAAGATTTTCATTTGGAGAGGTATCTTTGTCTGGAATCCATTACTTATATGTTCTCTTTCCCTTAAAAAAAGCTAAAGAAAGCATAGTTGTTTATGAAATTCCTTTCCACAAGGCTGGGAGTACCTTTTTGGATATGAGTGTAATTGATCAAGTAATTGCCCCTGCCGGTAATGAGTTTTGCGATAGAACGGATTGGCCACAAGACGCATTGTACTGATTCAGGCCTTGCATATCATCATCATAATGCATTATTGATCATGAAGGCAAGGTGTCCGTTGATATTGATGAATTTTTTGCTTAATTTGCCACTTACCTGGTTCTCGATTTTAGCTGTTCAAGGGCGTATCAACTCTCCACTTATCATTTATATTATCTGGTTCTCGATTTTAGCTGTTAGCTCTGGTTCTTACCATTACTTCTTAGTTGGTTTTGTTTGTGCATGAAGATTTTCAGATGTACATTGCGAAGAAGCCCTTCATCATCCTTGACAAATGATTGCATCACAGCAATGGCTGAGGGACTGACAGCTAATTATTATAATCATCTTATTGCTCTTCTTTGGGGCAATGGTGATGCCGTGATGCCGCTTATTTATCTAAGGCAGATTCTCATGTTGATTCAGAATGGGAGTCTTTCTCATCTGTTATATTGGGAGTGTGTGGGAAGTCTACGCATAGTTCTTCAAGCGATTCAGATTCATTCTCGGCTTCTTCATGGGAGTTCCTTGTCAACAGCAAATTCCACAAGAACTATTGTAGAACTGAACTTATTGCTGCAACTCCCCACAGAATGCTACTTGAAATGAAGCGATCAGATTATCCTGAATCACATATAAGCAAGACTCATCTCTTGGAAACATCACATGTCTCTGAACTTTTAAAAGAGGTTCTTGATTTACTCCATGCAGTATATGAATGTCTGAAACTAAATAGTCTACGGAAACAGTAAGCTTTCGTTTTCTTTTCTATAACTATGCAGTATATGTATGTCTTGGCTTGATTATGGGTTCACTCAAATTTGCCCGCTGTCCGTATCTACCAAAGACATCCTTCTTTATGGGTTTACTTAAACTTGTTTCCCATCTCAAGTTAATTTTGGAATCCCAGCACCAATCGACTCCCCTGCAAGACTAACAAGGAAACAATACATTGAGTTTAAACCTTAGAAGCATAGTACCATTTCACATAAAATACTCCCCGTTTCTGTACTTGCCAAAATTTCATGTACTTGTACTAGCTTCTTACAAGTGTTTTCTGACCTACAGATGAAGAGTCATTGTGATTGAGTTTTTAATTTGTTTGACTTGCATCATCTACTAGGCTATGCACTGACCGTGAAGGCTTGATATTGCAGGGACTTGGGTCTTCTGGTGGTTTTGTTATGTGAAGTTTCAGAATATTTGGCTGAAGAGAGCTATGTAGACTATTATATCCGTGACTTTCCTTCACTCTCAAAAAGTTTTGGAAATCGTCAGGCTTCAGTTTCGCAGAAAACTCCACCCAGTTTATTCAGATGGCTGGAAAACTGCTTAAAGCATGGATGTCGTTCTTCTAGTATTAGGGATATTCCTCCTCTGATTCGCGAAGATGGAAGTTCTGTCGTGGACTGGGCCCGAAAGATAGTCTCATTCTATAGCCTGTTATGTGGTGCAGAAATATCAGGGTAGAAGCTATCTTCTGGTGTTTTCTGTAATATTGCCCCTGGATCATCTTCAGCTTCTGAGGAGCTAATAGTCTTGGCGATGGTTGGTGAAGGATTTGGGTTGCAACAACTAGACTTGCTGCCTGCTGGTGTATCACTTCCTCTACGTCATGTAAGTTATGGCTGAAATATTTTTGGGTTATTCAATACTGTTTTTGTAAACAGTAATATTTAACCAAGTAGGGGCTTCCAGGATTAAGGTACCATTGGGTTTCCACCAGTTATGTTGCTCACTACTTATATAATTATGGGAATTTGATAAATATTGTCTTGCAGCTGAAAAATAAAAATAATTAAACTCCTACATTTTCTGTAGATCTACTTGTAAGTGGTCATGAGTATGCTCCATTTTTATCTGCAACTGTGCTCTAACAGGATTATTTAGTAACTACGTTGGATTTCCATGTTCTTTCATCCTGTCTTAATTCATTATATGTTGTTGCTTCCCCTAATAGGCCTTGGATAAGTGCCGGGAATCTCCTCCAACTGACTGGCCTGCTTCTGCTTATGTGCTTCTTGGTCGGGAAGACCTATCTTTATCGTGTAAATCACACTCAAGCAAATCCGGTGAGCTTACACATTATACCAACATCAACCCAATATCTATGTCCACACCATACATGCTACATCTGCAACCTGTGACAGTTCCTTCCACAATTTCTGATACAAATGGTTTGGAGAACACCAAGCTTGATGATTCCAATTCTGTCGACGGATCTATGGCTGATGGTATGGAGCATATCTTCAATTTTAGCACCCAGCTGAGATATGGTAGTGATTTGCGATTAAATGAGGTGAGTTTGTCTGATGTCTGCACATCCCTCGTCCCAATAATGCCGTTTTCATATATTTTATAGTCGAATCTTTGCGAACATGATTTGTGATCGTAGCACTAGAGAAGAGACCATGCCTACAATTTGTCCTCCAGTAACCAACCCTGCGTCCCACGCGGTGTGTTATGCTTGGAAGTACGGTTAAGAAATCATTGCAAGGAAATGGATTACTGAGGAGTTTGAGAGTCGAGTGTCAGTGCATCTGGGTTCGAATGGTTATGGAAAAAGGAAGCTGCCTCTACTAAGGGAATCCATGTATAGTAGGTCAAACACTTAGTGTTATGAAATAACCCTTCCCCCTCTACGTGTAGTGATATCCTGTCCTCAATCATCTATTCTTGATACCCGGAAGTTTTTGTCAATTTGAACTATCAGAGAGCTCAGAATCAAAATTCTTTCAGCAAAAATAAATAGATATACAAATCCAATTGAGTTTCAGTGAATATCATCCAATCATCTCTCTCTATCTCTCTTACCTTTACTTCTATTCTGACTACATGAAGAAAAATAGTGTCAGAAAGTGAACCTGGAAATGAAAATCTAGAGCGGCATTTTTGACATCACTCCATGACTTTCTATATGTTTTAAATTTCTATATGTTTTAAAACAATATTTTTCTTGCTCCACGATCCTGCCAATAATAACCAGATACACCTTGTGGAAGTTCTTGGTGATGCAATATGAGGGGATGGCCTTCTCTACCAATTTAGAACTGTTTTTATCCTTTCATTATCTTTGTCCGTCAAGTTTTTCTGCATTTTGAGGGTTTAGGGTTCCTCTCTGCAGGGGCGGACCCAGGGAAAAAATGGAGGGGGTTCACAAATTACATTAACCAAAAACTTCAAAAAATTAATTGTTTGTTACATACTAAGTGTCTGTTTTTTGCCAAGGGGGGTGGGCAAACTGGTAAGTCTGGGGGGTGCACTTAGTACTAATTTTTTATTTTTTATTTTTTTTTGCAGGTCAGCCTTGACTTTGGGGGGTTCCCCTCCACCCCCTTTGCAAAGGGTGTGTCCGCCCCTGCCTCTCTGTAATGAATGCTGTGGAGCATCTGAGTTTTATCCATACTGGGAGATGACCACTTTCATTCTTTATAACTAAAGTTGTGAAAAAAATGCAGATTATCTACTACTATAAAGATGTTGCCACTGCTAAAATAAACTGCTGTCCCTTAAATTAAATTGATCGTTGACGCTTCATGTACTTTATAGGCATTTGTTCGTTTGGGTCCGAGGCCGGGATACCAATTAGACATGTCTGTTACAACTTTAAGTTAACTAACTTCATTACTGGATAGGCCAATTGTTACCTACTATACCTGTTACTGTAAAGTGCATGTTTATTGACTTTCTGGTTTTCTCCGAAAACTGTAATGTTCAATACCAAAAACTTGTCTGGTGGACGAATATCTGATCAATTAAATCTCGATACATCTTATGCCATTTTTGAATTGGTTTTCTAATTACAATCAAATTTTGCACTTAACCTTGGTTAGGTAAGACGCCTTCTGTGCTCTGCAAGACCTGTTGCAATTCAAACATCTGTTAACCCTTCTGCTTCGGATCAGGGCCTCCAACAGGTCGGCAACTGCTTTTAATCTCTTTGTATAATGAAATTGTTATGGTCTTTCTCCTTTTGTAAACTCCGATTCCTGCTATTTCATAACCAGATTAGGAACTTTGTTACTCCATATACATGGTTCTGTCTTTATTGTTGTGGTTTTTATCTATTTTTATTTCTTTCAGGGAGAATGTCAACAATAAAATTTTGAATGCATATGAAGTCATCCACTACAGTTTATATTGTTTGAACCTTTCATTCGTTTGGGATTCTTTCTCTACTCTAACTGACCTGTGAAAGTAGTTAATTTTTTTTTTTTGTTGCTAAACTGCATTTCAAATTTCCCACTTGCATCTTCTAACATACATGGCTAGTAACTTGAGGTCGTCAGAATCAGAGTTAGATGCTGCTGCAACGTGATATATTTCAGTTCACCTGTAATGTTATTTTTTTTCCTTTTGCCACCCTAGGAATTTTAAATTTCTAACAATAGAATGCTTTATGCTCTTGTAACTTTATCTTCAAATCAAACTGACCTTGCCTCTAATGTTTACTTTTTTGGCTTTGTAAATGCATACATGTCCTTTATTACATTCTAATGTTTCTGCCCATCCTGCTTGATTTTTGATTAGTCTATCTATGGTTCACTATATTTAACCAGGTACCATCTGACTGTTCATGTAGTATTAGCTATGGAAAACATCGCTTTTTCTGCTCTACCTTGACATTAAATAGTGGTTAAACTGGCCAATTAACTCGTCTTTTTGTTATTCTCTGAAATTAGGAAACTCCTTCAAATGTTTGCTATTTCATTGGCAATGTTCACCTCTACATGAGGGGATGGGTGTTCAAGCCTTGCCTGGGACATCAACCTTGTATCATATCTGTTCTTATTATCATCATAAGCTGCTTGTAGCCTACTTGGAAGCAATTTCTATTTCATTGTTCATACATCATGATTATGATACTAAGAATATGGTCCCTCCAACCTATTCATGATATTTGCTATTTACACATTACTTTCTTTATTGCTGCATTTTAAACCATGCTTGATAGCTTGTTTATGGAACTACGTATAGGCTCAGCTATGGCAGCTTGCTCAAAGGACAACTGCTCTTCCTGTTGGCTGTGGGGCATTTACTCTGGCGACTACATCAACTCTTTTAACGGAGGTACTCTGCTTTTCGTCATAATCCTTTAAATTACTTTATTTAATTACCAGACACACATATATATATATAATTTTTTTCCCTTGAGCATATATATTGGGCTTTACGTGAATAGTTGCTAAATGTACATTCTGGTTTCTGATAAACTCTCTTTTGCTATTTCATAGGCACTTACAGTCCCGAAGCTAATATTAGCAGGTCGGCTGCCTGCCCAACAAAATGCGACCGTATGTTCATAATAGCTTGATCTGTTCTGTGTCCAACTGTTTCTGATTTTATTTTAGATGAGGCTGAATTTATTTATTTAGTGAAGAAGTGTTGTTTTATTAGATTTTACTTATAACTGATAAACACCCCATACAGAGCTTTCATATTCATATTTTTGTTCAGCTCACCATTTCATTATCAAAAGCTTTCTGTGTTAGCTTCTCTCTCTTTTATTTTAATCGTGTGTTGTTTCTACCTTGCAGGTTAATCTAGATCCAAATATTAGGAATATACAGGAACTTAAATCTTGGCCTGAGTTTCACAATGCTGTAGCAGCTGGATTAAAGATGGCTCCCTTGCAGGTATACTTTTGATTACTATCTATACACTCTCGACCCACTCTTATAAGCAAGTTAATCATATTTTTATGTACTGTTGGTTCTGACCCTGACTAACAAGTGTTAGTTGCTCGGCGTCCGACTGGGCTAGCATAATATCTTTGTTTGGGGCATAAGACTGGAATCTAACAATCACTGATCCAACATCTTCATTCTTTCGAATTGAAATGTGCAAGAAAACTGAAAAAACCAAAAACTGAATCGAAACCGACAGAAACCGAACTGAAAAACTGAAAACTGATGATATACTAGTGTTTGGTATTAAATTATAACAAAACCGAGTTTTCGGTTTCGATACGGTTTCATGATTTCAAAACCGACTACTATATCGAACCGAAATTAAAAAACCATGTCATTTTTACACGAGTGCTTATATATGTTGGGCTAATTGTTAATTTTTGGTGTTGTGTAATATTGATATAGAGTATTTGTTTTTTTGTTTGTACTCAAGGATATATTAATGGTTAATTTTTTAATGTTGTTACTCTCTCTCCCAAACGAATGTCCACTTTTAGGAAAACTTTGTCCCAACATGAATAACTTTTTTGCGAAGAGAATTGTTATTCACCCCCGCACATTTACTCAAAACCCCCGCAATACAATTTTCAAAACAATATCATTAATTGAAATGACTCTATTACCCTCATTATACACCCGCAATTGAAATTTATTTTCTTTTAAGAAATTAACTGAAATTTTTTAAATAATAAGGATGAACTATTCATCTTCCTTCCTCACCTCTAAACCCATACCACCGCCACTGCCGCCACCAACACCCATCCACTACCCTTTCAAGACTTTTTCCACTTTTATATGCATTTGAGTTCCTATCTGAAGGTTTAGGTTTGAACATCATCCGTTAACCCTAAAGCCGGCGGCCAGTGCTTAAACCCCAAATTCCGGCGCCACCAATTCACAATCACAACAATGGATGATGTTCCTGAAGGTAAAGATTTTAACTTTCTAAAGCAAGAAGAGCTCATTCTACAACCCAGCTGAATTGTGCCATTGCAGAACCAGAGTCAGGAATTGAAATGTATTTTCTCTTACTTGGGTTTTGGGTATATAAATCATTCTGGGTAGCGTTTTTCTGCATAGTCTTGGTAGTCGAATGGTGAATTTGGTTACGCCTAGTGATGTGATGCCGTAGTAATTGGTTGTTTTCTTTTGTGTTCCTGCATTTTCTTGGCTGCCATGCCAATTACTGAACTAAAGAAAAATGGTTTGAACTGGATGGAATCCGGTACATGGGTTTGTTGTGGTAGGGGTAGAGAAAAAGTCTTGAAAGGGTAGTGGATGGGTGTTGGTGGCGGCAGTGGCGGTGGTATGGATTTAGAGGTGAGGGAGGAAGATGAACAGTTCATCCTTATTATTTAAAAAATTTCAGTTAATTCCTTAAAAGAAAATAAACTTCAATTACGGGTGTATAACAGTAGTGAGGGTAATAGAGTCATTTTAATTAATGATATTTTTTTGAAAATTGTATTGCGGGGGTATTGAGTAAATGTGCGGGGGTGAATAACAATTCTCTTTTGCGAAAATCTTTGTCGCTAAAAGTTTTTACCATTTTTTTTTACTATTCATTATATACTTGCAAAACCAAAAGTTTAAAGAGTAGATAACAAAGAGTTTCATATACCTAAGCTATTAAAATTTACAAAAAGTTGAACTTTTTAAATTTCTCTAAAATGGAAAATGGACATTCATTTTTTGGACTTTTAACCTTTAAATTTGTGGAATTAATCTTGGGTCATTTAAAGTTTTGGATAAGCAGATTGTTTTCCTTCAGACTAGAAAGTCCAAATAGCATTTTGAGATAACCCAACAAGCACAAAACCTTATGGCTATAAAGACCTTTAAACAATGCATTTAAAAACCGGAAATACCGAACCGAGCATAAACCTAAACCGAAAAAACCGAACCGATAAAAACCAAAAACTAACGGCATAGGTTTTTGATATACCGAAATATTTCGGTACAATACAGTATTGGTTTTACCCCAATACCGAACCGTACTATGCTCACCCCTACTTTCAATTATTGGCATCTTTCTGTAAGAAGTGTTGCAAATTTATAGTGGTCGGAGAAAGGGGAACTTTCATCTAAGATCTATTTCTAGCCTGTCATCCACGTTATGTGCTCAGAAAAGAACTTCCGCTTCTTTATCAGAGGATATGGACATTGGATCCGTGTCTGGATATAGTGGTTATCTATTGATAGTTTTAGGTGGGAGGTGGTACCTCTTTCCTAGAAAAAATCGAGAAACTAGATGTCCAAAAACGTATTATTTAAATCTTATAGGGGATTGATATCTATTCCGTGATAAAATAGAAACTGAGATTGATTCTCTAGGTTTTCATAAAAATTCCACTGAACCTATGATTTAATTTATACATGGCCTGCACTGAGTTGTTGGTGGCTGACTGGGCTGCCTTTCTGTTATCCAAATACAAATTATTTGATTTACCAGAGAAGATGTAATTAGATTCGTTGAAGCTTCATTTCATTAGTGGTAGTGGCATAAGAATTCTGCACGCAGCATGCAGTAGACTTTTTAGACCCAATACTTTTAGCGCTATCCATTGAATTCTTCATCAGCAAAGAGCCGATCTGAAGAAGCATTTCATATTCCTAACTGGATAGCTCTCAACAGACGAAATGCCCAGTTGTGTATGCTGACGTACTCAAGCCTGATTGACAGTTTTACTGAATGGATGATCTTACAGTAACTTAACGTCTTGGTCTTCAGAGATAGGTACTATTCTCCGTTCTTCCTGGGGGAGAAGTGTTTGTGTCTTGATGCTTAACCCAAAAGAATGCTGCCACATCATCTCCAACATTGCAATCTCTGATCACACTTACTACCTAGTGATTGAACCTTGCAATGCAGATGGACTCCGCCGCGTCATCTGTTTGTATTCTATTTCCTTCTAATATAATTTCTCTTCCTATCAAAAAGGAAAGAAGGCAATGTAAATAACAAAGAGTTACTCCTTGTATGAAGGATTATTGATGTTATTGCTATGAGCTCTGTGCCTCTTCCTGTGGAACTTGTCTCAAGTATTTCCTGATATTCATGCACCTTTTTCACATTCTTTGTCATCATGAAGTGGCGTGTAATAGCCTGTTTGTCAGACGCCACTGTAGATAACTCCTGTTCACAGAGAAGTCCTTTTTAGTTAGTTGAAGGTTGTTTTCTGCCTTCCATCAATTTTTATATTACAACTTTCATATTCAGTTTGGTTAGTAGTTAATACATCCTGAGATTTGATACCTTGTAGGCACAGGTTTGATTTAGGAGTTGATCTATTCAACTGAAGTTGCTCAGGTGTTTCCACCCCCTATCCTTCTACTATGTATAGCTCCAATCCAACCACCATAAGGAAATTCCCTTCACTAATTATATCTTTCGTGCATGACCTTATATCAAGGGAGGTCTATTTTAGTGATTTGCAACACTTTCCATTTGCTTCTTGTATATCACTTGTAGTCATTTTGGTCCATTTATACTACTCCCGTGGTCCCAAAGTAGACGTCTTCTCTTTTGTAGACAAGCTGATTAAGAAAACTTCTTGTTTCCACATTTGACCTTCTCATTAAGAAAGAAGTAATTACTTCCACTTTCTATAGGTCCACACATTGTAAGATTCTAGTAATTATTGTTCATTTTAATAACCTTAGTAAAGCAAGAGAAAGAAATTGTTTTAGAAAAAGAGAGAGAGAGAAAGATGAAATTAATTACTGGAACATGCAAAGAACAATTACCAAGGAGATGGTTGGTTGACACAAGTATGAAAAATTAAAGGTATAATTGGAAGATTAAGATTATAGTGTGTTAATTATAGAAAACGACATTTATTTTTGAAACCTTCCAAAATGGAAATGAGGATGCTTATTTTGGACGGAGGGAGTATTACTTAATTCCTGTTAGCTACCTCACACATTTTCTTTGAATTACTTCGCACGGGGGTGGTGTCAAATATGCAAGGGTTCCCGCCTTGCGAACGAGTGCGGGTAAAGAAGCTAGTCCATGGTAGGTGTAAGGGTAGTAGGATGCGCTTTGGAACTTGGAACATTGGATCATTGACAGGGAGATCAGCAGAGGTGGTGGAAGTTATGAGGAGGAGGAAGATTCACATAATGTGTTTACAGGAAACTAAGTGGGTTGGAGAGAAAGCAAAAGAAATATCGCCTTGGGGTTTTAAGCTTTGGTACTCAGGAAAGGATAAGGGTAGAAATGGAGTGGGTATCATTATTGATAAGGAGTATATTAATGATGTGGTGGAAGTGTACAGGAAGAGTGATCGAATTATGGACATTAAACTGGTGATACGTGATGAGATTATAACTATTATTTCCGCCTATGCACCACAAGTAGGGTTGGATGCATCTATTAAACAAGCGTTCGGGAAGATTTGGAGGAGGTAGTGCAACGAGTACCTAGTGGTGAGAAATTAGTGATTGGTGGTGATCCGAACGGACACGTGGGGTCTAGTCGATATGGCTTTGAGAGCATACATGGAGGTTTTGATTTTGGAGAGAGGAATGAAGCAGAAATAGTATCCTGGACTTTGCGTTGGCATATGACTTGAGTATAATGAACACTTGGTTTAAGAAGAGAATCTCACTTGGTGTCCTATAGGAGTGGAGGTAATGCGAGTCGGATTGACTTCTTCTTAGTAAGAAATACTTGTAGAAAGAGTTATACAGATTGCAAGGTTGTTCGGGTGAGAGCAATGAACTCAACATAGGCTCGTGGTACTTGATTTTCGAAGTAAGAGAATTTCGAGGAAGAGAAAATCACGGGTAGACCCTAGAATCAAGTGGTGGAGACTTCAAGGGGAAAATCAACCGAAATTTGTAGCTAAGATGGTCGATACCGGTATTTGGGCGGATAATATGGAGGATATGGATATAGATTCGACTTGGACTAAGATGGTACATACCATAAATGAGGTGGCGAAAGAAGTCCTTGGAGAATCTAGAGGAAATAAGGCCACCAAGTAAGGACACATCATGGTGGAACGAGGAAGTAAAACAAGCAATAAAGGGCAAGCGAGAATGCTACAAATTATTGGGGAAATGTAGGAGCGACGAGAACTAGGAGAAGTATAAGGAAGCTAGAAGAGATGCTAAGAAAGCGTAAGAGACGCAAGAGCAAAGGTGAATCGAAACTTTATGATAAGTTGGATACAAGAGAAGGGGAAAAGGACATATACAGACTCGCTCGTATGAGGGATAAGAGGACACGAGATATCGGGACTAAGAGTTAAATGTGTGAAGGATGTAGACCAAAGAGTTTTAGTCGGGGATAAAGAGATAAAAGATAGATGGAGTTCGTACTTTGATAACTTGTTCAATGGCGGTCAAGAGCAGGATGTTGGAGATCTAAATATCTCTTCGAGTATGGTTAATCGAGATTTTATGCGGAGAATTCGAAAGAGTGAAGTGGAAATGGCAATGAAAAAGATGAGATTGAAGAAAGCCGTTGGACCGGATGGTATACCAATTGAGGTTTGGAGATGTTTCCGGAGAGGGAGTAGATTGGTTAACAACGCTATTTAACAAGATATGGAGAGTTAACACAATGCCATTGGAGTGGCGGAAGAGTACTCTGATCCCTTTGTATAAGAATAAAGGTGATGTCCAAGATTGTGCCAACTATCGGGGATCAAACTAATGAGCCATACTATGAAACTTTGGGAAAGAGTGATTGCACAAAGGTGAGAAAAATTGTGGATATTTCGGATAATCAATTTGGGTTTATGCCGGGAAGATCGACTATGGAGGCAATATATCTTATGAGGCAAACCATGGAGAAATATCGGGATTAAAAGAAAGATTTGCATATGGTTTTCATTGATTCGGGAGTAAAGCATACGATAAAGTGCCAAGAGAGGTACTTTGGTGGGCATTAGCAAAGAAGGGTGTTTCAAAGAAATATATTGATATTATCAAGGACATGTATAATGGAGTTAGTACTTGTGTACAGACTAGTGTTGGGAAGAGGCGAAGAGTTCCCTATAAAGATTGGAGTGCATCAAGGTTCCGCACTTAGCCCCTTTCTTTTGCTTTGATAATGGACGAATTGACGAGGTCGGTCAAGATGATATACCAAAGTGTATGCCGTTCGCAGATGATATTGTGCTCGATTGATGAGACAAGAGAGGGTGTTGAAGGTAAATTGGAGTTGTGGAGACACACTTTGGAATCTAGAGGTTTTCGATTAAGCGAAGCAAGGCGGAATATTTGGAGTGTAAGTTTAGCGAGTTGGAAGTAGGGAGGCAGGCGGTCACATTTGATGGAAATATTATCCAAGCTTCTGAGTTTTTCGCTATCTTGGATCCATTATCCAAAAGGATGGAGAATTAGATGGAGATGTGGCTCATAGGATTAAAGCGAGGTTGGTTGAAGTGGAAGAGTGCTACAGGGTTTCTATGTGATCGCGGCATGCCCAATAGATTAAAGGGAAAATTCTACCGCACGGCAATTAGGCCGGCATTGCTTTACGGCACCGAATGTTGGGCCGTGAAACAGTGTCACGTGCATAAGATGAATGTGGCGGAGATGCGTATGCTTCGATGGATGTGCGGTCATACAAGAAAGGATAGGTTGGGGAATGAGGTGATCAGAGGTAAAGTAGGAGTTGCGCCCATTGAGGATAAAATGAGGAAAAATCGTCTACGGTGGTTTGGACATGTGAGAAGGAGACCGAGTGATGCACCGGTTAGGAGGCCAGAACAGTGGAGAAATGAGAAAATGGCGAGGGGTAGGGGAAGACCCAAACAAACTTGGATTAGAGTAATTGAAAATGATATGAATTTACTTGGAGTGGATGAAAGTATGGTGTTGAAGAGGCCGGAGTGGAGGGCAAAAATCCATGTGGGGGGTTGATTTTTTATTTTTTTATTTTTTTATTTTTTACCTTTTTACTTTTTTATTTTTATTTTTTTTATTTATTTTTGTATTTTTGTATTTATTTTTATTTTTTAATTTAATTTAATTTAATTTAATTTTTTTTTTTTTTTCACGATAACATATGATGATTCATGTTAGCCGACCCCAAATTATTTTGGGACTAAGGCTTTGTTGTTGTTGTTGTTGTTGCTAAAATGTCAAGGACATGGATAACATATAACAAACCCGAAGAGCCAAATGCTACTCATGCTGGACTTCTTCTTGCTTTGGGCTTGCATGGACATTTGTGTGTTTTGAGTATAACAGATATATACAGATATTACTCTCAGGTTTGAAAATGCAATGGTGTTTGGAATTTTTGTTCTTTTCAATGTGGTTTAACACATATTTTTGATTTCCGTTTCCCCTACCCCATCATTTTCGATCTCTATCTTGGGCGTTTATTAATTCTTAGTGGTTGCATCTTCTATCTTTTTTTTTATTTCTTCTTTTTTTCATAGAGATGGCTAACATGTTTAGCTTCTGTTTTCTGACATGAAGGCACAATTAAATAGGACCAATATAGTTTGAGTTATTGGACGATTGTGACTTCTTTTTTTTTTTTTTTTTTTTTTTTTTTTTAATTTAGGATCGGTGCGTTTACTCTTTAAAGAATCAAAATCTTAAGCAGTAATAAGGACCAATAAATGTTTCCTTACCGAGCCTCTAGCACTTTCTAAGGAAAAGGGATGAAATCAATTGTGATTTGTGAAATAAACCTAATTGAGTAGACAGGATAGTAGTGAAGTGAATAAAGCGAACAAGTAATACGGGTCAAAAGCACTGGACTGGTAAAGTATTACCTTTCCCGGTAGCATCTCCCCTTGACCAATGCCTGAAAACTGTTATTTGGGACTATTTTACATCATAATCAACACTGCCCTCTTGTGGATATTTCTCAGCTTATTTAGTGGCCTGTTTATGAGCATAGTCTCTTGGCACCTAGAAGATGACTCAGATTAACGTCCTTACTATTTATTTTAGTGGCAAACAAGAGAAGCAAAAGAAATAAGGAGCAAAAAAATATAAGTTGCAGCTGAACTCATTTGTTTTAATTTTCTTTTCTCTTGCTCATCAAAATCATTTTTTTGGCTTGTTGTTGAGTTACTAAC
>JAFEMH010001276.1:185000-297500 GCA_022495995.1 Adenophora triphylla var. japonica
AAACATGAAAACGAATGTTGGTTGCATCCGACCCATCCAAGAGTCAACTTTAAACAATAATATAGGTTAGTTTTTATGAGCTCCGACTTTTCAGATCGGGCCCAAAGCTCGATCTGTTCCAAATGTCAAGTATTACGTGGCATATTCTATACCGCCGGAGTTAATACCGCGAACAGCTAGAGCGATAGAGTCAATACCGCGATCTCTTAGAACCGCCAGAGTTAAGATCGCGTACAATTCGAGCGCTAGAGTAAAAACCACGATCTCCTAATACCGTCCGAGTCAATACCGCGGACAGCTAGACCGTCAGCAAAGTGACCGCGGCTGTCATGACCGCGATATCTATGACCGCGCCAACCATATTGACCGCGGTCTCATATCAGACTCCCGATTATTTCACTAGACTCCCAGTTAAAGCCAAAGCTAGTCAGACAAAAGACTGTATCTACGCTGACACCAAGAAGCCGGTTTGTCCCCATCGGATTGAATGGTGGCTCAGGCGCCCACTACGCAAATAAGGCGCGACGCCAACTAGCGTTTGTTTCCTCTGTATCTGTCCAATCGGCGACATCCGTTTGCAGTAAATCTTGTTTTATTGTACGTGTACACCAGGCGCGAACACGTGTCCTATGTCAAAGACAAAGATATCCTGCAGGGCTGACATCATCAAGCAACACCATCTTAAATATCAACATTTGTCCCCATGGACATGGTAAGTACAAAATCATTATTTGTAAACCAAATTGTCTAAACCCTAAAGACACAACTCACTAAGATATTACAAGTCTTATTTCTCAGTTATAAATCCTCAGATATCTTACTCTCACACCAGAGGACATGAGTTGGATTAAACTACGACTTGTTCTCTAACGGTGCTTATTGTCTTTGTTGTGTTCCAGGTACAAACCAATATACAAGCCATATATTCCTACAGTGAGACCCCGAAAGTCGTGGCGTCATCAGTGGTTCCATTGCCTGAAAACGTCTAGTTTTTTCTCGTGTAATCTTGTGTCTTTGTCAAAAATAAACACCTTGTCCAAACACTTGCTTCCAAAAAACAACTTTTTAGCTTTTCTCCGTCGAAAATGACTGATATTCCTCTTCAAAACGCTGGCTTTCTTACTCAAAGTAATGATCAAGCTTCTCCCTCTCAACTAAATCTTACCAGACCAAGCACCTCACCCTTTAATAGGTTGGGTGGCCGTTCTGGTAGTAAAGGGTCTCTTACTCATTTTCAAATATACCTTAGGGAAAAGCTTGAGGTTGCCCGTAAGGATAAATCTCCCCAAAATCCATGTCCAAAAAATCCCACCTCTCCTATCACTCTGAGTTGATACTCAAAAAGAAACCAAGCTCTAGCTGCAAGGGCTAAGCTAGTGGATGAGGCCATGGCTATAAATGATGCCCAACTCGAGTTGATTGGAGGCCAATTGTGGTGTCCCCCTAGAGAAAGGCTCACTAAGGTTATCCCAAAGAGTCCCCACGAAATATCTAGCTAGTCAAGCCAGGGGGACAAAAAGGATAGAACCAACCTTTACTGACCGCGGTCATGAGGAAATTGAGGAGGATGAGGAGATGGGAGAGGGAGCAGAATCTACTCCTCTACTCGAGAAATCCAAAGCACAACCCCTGGCCAAAGCCAAGGGGAAGGCCGTGATTTCTCCCTCCAAAAAGCCCAAGATGGATAGCACGAACCCTGGGTTTATCAAGTTTATGTACCAAATGTGGAAAAACCATCAGCAAAGCTCCACGAAGTGTGGCCGCACGATGGATACTTTTGCGGACAATATTGCCCGCACGCCAATCCTAAGGGGAAAACCTCTTCAAATAAAGACCTATGATGGCTCCACCAACGCAAAGTGCCATATGGGGAGGTTTGAAGGACATATGGCCCTGTTATCCTCGAATGAGGTCGTGATGTGCAAAGCCTTAGCGGCTTCTTTCACGGGCAATGTCTTGTCTTGGATGCTGACCCTTAATCCAAAATCCATCAAAAGCTATAATCAGTTCAGGCATAGCTTTTTGAACTCTTTTGCCGGAGCAGGTGAGCCCGCGAGGCCAAAGACTGATCTTATAAGAGTCAAGCAGGCCACCGCAGAAACCACCAAATCCTACATCACTCGGTTCATGAAGATGTCCGATCAGATTGTAAACCTGTCCGAGAGCGATATTCAGTTCTGCTTTGAGGGCGGTCTATACTCCAGCTTTTTGAAAATGAATTTTGCCTCGAACAGGCCTAAAAATGTGGAGGAGATGTACGAGAGGGCCTCTGCTATTGCCTCGGAAGAAGAGCCTAATGAAATAGCTGCCCGCAGGTCGGTTAAAGACAGAATTGAGCATGTGCAGGATGCCGGTCAAGGGCCAAGCCGACTTAGGACATTTGTCATTTTTGGCGTTTCATTCGATTAAGTACATCCTAAAATGACAAGTTTATATTATTTTTATATTTAATGAGACTCACTTGTTATAGTCACAACAGCAATCCCCTTAATATTTCTCTCACGCATTCTCTCTCTTATTTTACTTTTTATACTCACAATAACTCTTTCACTTATTCTCTTTTCTTATTATAATAATATTTTTTAATTCACGTGTCGAGAGAAAAAATTATAAGTCGGATAATACGAGGGGAGTATGTTAATTTGTATGTCCCTAACCTAACTTGGGGCAAAAGCCAGTTGAATTAACCTATTATAAAACGAATCTTATAAGAGAAATGTAATTAACTTATTTTGGATAGTTACATCCATTCCCTCGCATATCGTCAGTTGATTTTAACATTTCTTTTTGTTAGTATTGTTATGTGGTTTTGACTGGTTGACTTGACCCAATGGTGCAAAGATTTGACACGAAAGGCAAGAGAATAGTGGCCGGCCGACATCAGTCAGGTAGGGTCCTACGAAAGTGAAACAGAAATTAGCGTCCCAGAAGGGCTTGCTTCCATATGAAGGCAACTTTGGGCACCACATGAAAACGCAAATGTTGGTTGTATCTGAACCCATAAAAAAAAGTCAACTTTAATCAATAATTTATGTTAGTTTTAATTATTTTAATGAAATTTTAAAATTTGTTATTGATACACCGTTATAAATATAATCAATAACAATTTTTTTTTATGATGACCCAAATCAGGAGACAAAGAGAGGGTTCGAATTTTTCGATACAGAGGGACTATTTGATTTGTAATTTTTAGTTTCCTTATATCATTTGTATTTTTTCTGCAATCAAAGTGATTGTTATACCATGCTCTTAGTAAACCCAAAGATAGAAAATAAATGTGCACTTTTTTTTATTTAGTAAAGCTACTTCAAGCTCATTCAGGGGCGGATCCAGGGGGGCGGGGCAAAGACTCGCCCCCCCCCAGCGGCGGAAATGCAGTGGAATTTTTTTTTTTTTGCCCCCACCATATTTTTGTTATATATGTATATATATAATTAACTTCAAGATTAACACCAGTGAGTGGTGTGGTTCAGCGGTAGATGGGGTGAAGTTAAAACCTTTGGTGTTTCCTTTCAAATCCATGTTCGAATCCTGCTACCTACATTTTCAATTAATTTTATTTGTCTTCCATCTTTGCTATTCTTTCTCTTAATTTCCTCACATTTTTTCAATCTTAATTAATTCGTTAGGCTTTTCCCATTTTTTTTGTTTTTGGTCTTTCTTCCTATTATCCCAAGTTTAATTAGCAAATTTGAATTTCTTTTTTGTACGAGTAATATATTTTAATAAATTGTTTGCGTTAAATACTTCAACATTATTTCAATTGTTCTTTGAATTATTTACTTTTATCATTTTTGTTAACTAAAATACATTGTATTTCATGGATTCGACCCATTTTTTACTTGTCCGACCCGAAAATTTTTTTCGGGGGCGCTGCCCCCGAACCCCCGTGTAATCTTGCCCCCCCCCCTCGGCCAATTCCTGGCTCCGCCCCTGCCCCTGAGCTCATTGGCAATCATAATGTTTTAGTTTTACATTATCAGCTTCGAAAGGTCTGTGCAAATGAGATTTCATACGCTTAGACATATTGCTGATTAGTTCCATATAGTGTGGAATAATTATTCTATTCCGAAAATTTTGTTGCTTGGCTTGCTTTTCGGGCGGTGCGGTTTGAACCGCTTAGAAGCTGTGGTGGCCCTCGATTTCGATCCTTCTTTTCTCATTTCTACCTTTTATTAATGACATTTTAGTTATTTTGTTCGACTCGTTATTCTCCACACCCTAAATCAACTTTGGTCACATCTCGCCCCTTCATTTCGATATAACTTTTGTGAGATCAACCGCACGTACCCAAATTCCAGTTGAACAAAATGCATTTAATCCATGTTGATATACAGTATAGTATGTGCTTTCTTTTGATCTGCCCAAGAAACTAGGAAGAAGATTTTTAGGCTCTTTGGTATAGCAAGAAATAGAGCGTGTTTGATAAAACTGAAAATTAAGATTTGAAAATGTAGAATTGAAAATTTAGAGCTGAAATTATTAAGTTGTTGAATTTTAATACTTGAGCTTGTTTGATAATGACAAACCAATTACATCTGAATTTAATCGAAATTTCAACTCAACATTCAAAAAATCATTTGAATAATCTTAATGATTGTAAGGAGAATCGAAAATATTTGTCAATAGAAAAAATAAAAATAGGCATAGAAATGTTGTAGCCTTGTAGGCTTGAGCTTTAAAATTTGGTTTTTCCAATCATATGGTAAGCAAGACTCAATAATGTCTAAACTGTTAATTTGGTTTTTCCAATGCTAAATATTCATAAAAATAGAAGTTTACTTCAAAGACTGTGAGTTAAAATTAATCACATGATTAAACATCCTAATCTTGACTAGCATAAGAAAGAAAGTAAATAGATTGCGCTTTTACCTTTAGCTTTTATCCACTTTAACTTTAGTTGTAGCAGCCCTGGGTGGCCTAAACATCATAAAGATTCAGGTAATTTCAAGAATCAACTCTTACTGAGAGGGATTAATAATAGAACCAAACACAACTGTACAAACATATTTTCCCACAAATACTATTAATAATTTTGAATTTGAAAATGAATATAATGATAAAATAAATAAGAAAATGTCTTAAAAGTTGACAAAGGCATGCATTAAACATCATTAAAGTTTTTACTTTGTTTTATGTTTCTTGTCAATTTAAGAACCGAACATAACTATTTCCTCCGTTCCAAAATGAATTATTATTCAATTTTCCAATTTTTAGTCATTCATTTAGGAACATCAATATTTTTTTTTTAATTTCAAAATGGGAAAAGCAAAAATGTATGATTTTTTGCTATTAATTTTTTTTTTTCAAAATGACACTTACATTTCAATGATCATTCATTTTGCCATTTTGGGACAGAGAGAGTAATAAACATGGCCGTGATTATTGGTAAATTCAACTTTTTTTCTTATCGAATTGAAGGGTGCTTAGTTCTTAATTTTTTTACCGCATAATTATTGGAGTACTTAGTTTTTGTTTGTTGTCAATTAGTGTGCAATTGCCTCCCAACCGTGAAACTATTTAATATAGAAATGGGCAATTTTATTATTGACAAGGATAACATATATATATATATATATATATATATATATATATATATATATATATATATATATATATATATATATATATATATATATATATATATATATATATATTACAATTTGTTTTAACTAATCTATCTAGAGATATACATGATCAGTTAAACTAGGAAACAAACTATAAGATAAATGTTAAGAATGCTAAAATGGAGCCGAGATTGGGGAGGATCATTGTGATCCTTAACACGCCCCTGCAATATGAACGATCCTTAGGAGAAACCAATCTTGGAGACAAGAGACATGAACCGAGCTCGAGATAGAGGTTTCGTAATTGCATCGACAAGTTGGTCATTCCCGGAGATGTGTTGTACTCGAAGATTGCCTAGTTGGACTTGTTCCCGACAAAGTGGAAGGAGAGAGCGTGGTGCTTTATCCGTGAGTGAAATACTGGATTTGCTGAGTAGAAGGTGGCACCAAGATTGTCATAGTAAATGACCGAAGGGTTTGGTAGTTTGAGACCGAGATCAGTGAGTAGGTTACGGAGCCATATGATTTCAGCAGTGGCATCGGCAATGGCCTTAAATTCCGCTTCAGTGGATGATCTAGCAAGGGACCATTGCTTCTTGGAGGACCAGGCGATAAGGTTGCGGCCTAGGTAGACTATGAATCTGGTGGTTGAAACATAGTCATATTCGTCGCCAGCCCAGTGGACTTGAAGGGTCTGAGGAGTGGACTTGAAGAGCTGGATGCCAAGGTGAAGTGTGCCATGTAGGTAACAGAGAAGGCGTTTTAGTGTTTTACAATGAGGGGATTGTGGGTTTTGCATGAACTGAGCAAGCTTGTTAACGGAGAAGGCTATGTCAGGAGGTAGTGTATGTTGCCTATGATGGTCCTGTAGACTATAATCAGTGGGGTTATGAGTAGGAGAAGTCGATGGATGGGGTGGTGTGACCGCTGGTGTGTGATCAGACTAGGATGTGTATCAGTGGGCTGAGAGGCTGTAAGGGTGGGATAAGTGGTCATGGGAGTCGGGGATGATTTGGAATCGATCTTATTATGGCGGTTGAGTATATCATGGATATTTTGTCTGGGTTAGAAGGAGACCACTATTGTTTGGTGTGACTTCCATACCTAGAAAATAAGACATGGGCCAAGATCATTGTGGGAGAAGCGGGCAGCTAGACTGGCAATAAAGGAAGTGAGGGTGGTAGTAGAAGGGTCGGTGACAATAATGTCATCAACATAGGCCAAGAGATAGAGTGCGGAGGGGGTTATGAAGGATGAAGAAAGAGGGATCTGCCAGAGAAAAGTGAAAGCCATAGGAAATGAGATAGGTTCTGATTCAGTAAACCAAGCTCGGCGGGCTTGCTTTAGGCCATAGATGGCTTTGGCAAGACGGCAGACGAAGTAGGTTTAATGGAGTCAACGAAACCTGGTGGTTGGGACATGTAGACGGTTTCGTTGAGGGTGCCCTAGTGGAAGGCATTGTTGATGTCAAGTTGTCTAAAGGACAAATTTTGGCTAGTAGCAAGAGAGAGAAGAAGATGGATGGTTGTAGGTTTGACAACAAGACTAAAGGTTTCAGAGTAATCAACTCTGGGTCGTTGGTGGAAGCCTTCCCCAACAAGGCGAGCTTTGTATTTCTGAATGATATTGTCTGGGTTGTACACGCAAGCGAGATATGGATAACAGTTGTTTTGTAGTGGAGGGCAGACTGGTGGGAGAAGAGAGTGAGGAGAGGTTGGCATATTTAGGGTTAGGCTTCACAATGTTGTTGGAGAGACGAGTTCTTATGGTTCTGGCAAGAAGGGGGTTGATTGGAGTGGCTGGTGTGGGTGATGGTGGGATGACATCAGAGGTAGCAGTAGCAGGTGAGTTGGTGGGGTTGGCTGGTGTGACTGCTGGTATGTCCACATCAGTGGGTGTTGCGGAAGGAGTGGGGGGTTGTGAGAGGAGTTGTGGGGCTAGTGTGGTGGCTGGTATAGGGTTGGGTTGTACAGGTAGTGTGGGTGAAAGAAGGAATTGAGGTGTTGTTGTAGAAGAAATGATTGGGATAGAGATAGGGCACCATTGAGAGGGAGTTAGTTGTGGTGGTGGGAGTGTGGTGTTGGTCAGAAAGGGATAAGGGAAATCAAATTCCACAAACTTCACATGACGGAATGTGTATACATGATTGGTGGTGGGGTCAATGCAATAATATGCATTTTGGGTGGGAGAGTAGCCAACAAATATGTATAGAATGGATTTGGGGGCAAGTTTGTGAGGGGTGTAGGGTATTGGCCATGGGTAGCAGAGGCAGCCAAAGCAGCGAATTTTGGTATAGTTTGGAATTGAATAGTTTAAGATATGGAGAGAGGCATGGTTAAGGGAGGGAGTGGGCATGCGGTTTATGAGGTTGGTGGCAGTGGTGAAGGCATAATGCCATAGGGTGAGAGGGAGATTGGCGTGAGTGAGGAGGGTGAGGCCCGTTTTCACTATGTGGCGGTGACGACGTTCAGCATACCCTTTATGTTCTAGGGGTATGTGAAGGAAATGTGAGGTGAGAGATACCTTGTTGTAGTTAGGGATGGCAACGGGTCGAGTTCGACCTAACCGAACCCGACCCGATTATTCAAGCATATTAACCGAACCCGACCCGTCTCGAAATGGTTGAACCCGACCCGAACTCGAACCCGACCCGACATGTAAAATATGACTTACAGCTTAGTGTTATTTTTTAAAAATTAAAAGAGACTATAAAAAAAAAATCCTCTAAATATCAAACAATATTAGATCCAAAGTCAAACCCCTTCCGGAATAACTTGCTGCCCTGGAACTTTTGTCCTTGTTAAATGAACATTATATTCTTTTTGTATATTTTTAATAATAATAATTAATAATAATGATAATAATAATTAATATTAATATTAATCATTTTTGTTGGTTCCGCGATGTTACTTTGTATTGCTAATGGAAAGTTGCATGATGCATAGATGCATTGACCATATCCTTGTATAAATAACACGTTGGGTCGGGTCGGGTCGGGCACCATTGAAATGTCGAACCCAAACCCGACAGGTTTTAAAATATGACTACCGAATGGGTCGAATATTTTCGGGTTCGGGTTCGGGTCCGGTCCGATAAAATTGCCATCCCTAGTTGTAGTAGGGAAGGTGTGAGCTGGTATTCAGCCCCATTATCAGAAAAAAGTTGTAAGATGGGGCGATTAAAGAACTTTTCAGCAAGATCTTTGAAGCGAGTATATCTAGAGAAAGTGTTGAATTTATTTTTGAACGGGTAAAATCAAATATATTTAGTGAATTAATCAACGAAAATAACATAGTACTTGAAGTGATCATGAGAATAATCAGGAGGGGTTCATACATCGGAAAATATAATTTTAAGGGTAGTAGAAGACCTGAGGGAAGAAGTGAAAAATGGTAACTTATGGCTTTTATTAATGTTACATGAATTGCAGGAAGAAAAACTTGATGAAATGTTTAAAGAAAATTGTCTACTTAAAGAATATAAAATAGGGGGAGAGGGGTGTTCGAGTTTGTGATGCCATGAGGGAGTGGAGGAGGAGCTGCAAAGGGAAGCTTGAACGGAGGAGAGATGCCACAAGTAGACTCCATGCTCAAGTGTTCCATGGAGGAGGATGCGATTTGTCGTTGTGGCCTTGATAACAAAGGAGAGTGTGAGAAAATAACAGTGGCATGATTGTCTTTACATAATTGAGAGACAGATAATATGTTTTGGGAAATAAGGGAAACATGTAAAACATTATTGAAATGGAGATTTGAGGATGAAGTAGAGAGAGTAAAAGAACATATATTTTCAATTGTGAGAGATGAGTCGTCACCTATTATCACATCGTCACTGTCATCGCAGGGGTGGTGAAGGGCTAGGTTGGAAAGGTCATTAGTGAGATGGTGAGTGGCTCCGCTATCAACAAGCCAGGATTTTGGGGGTGAGGGGATAGAAGCAGCATCTATATGGGCTTGTGGAGTTTTGGTGCGAGGTGTGCGTCAGTAGGTGGGTGGGGGTGGGTGGGAAGGTGAGAACAGGGTAGTCACTTTTGAACTGGCGACATTGGGCAATAACATGACCCACAATACGGCAGTACTGGAATTTACCTTTGAAGGGTGTTGGATTTGGATTATTAGGGTTGGCTGGTGTGATCGGTGGTGTGATCACACCAGATCGGGATGGATTGGTACGGTTGTAGGTACGAAAGTTGTTGTTGCAGGTTTGAGCAGGGTGTGCAGAAGCAGGGAAGGCAGTGGGTGGGGTCATTTGTGTTAGGGTTAACTCGTGGTAGATAAGCTTTTCATGTAAGGATTCAAGGGAAATGGGTGCGTCTCGAGCTCTAATCGAGTCAACAACGGGTTTGTATGATTCGTAACCAAGACCCTTGAGGACCTTGCAAATTATATCACAGGATCCATAGGTTTGCCCAAGATGGCAAGTTTGTAAGTGCATGATTTAATGGCGTGCATATAGGTGGAGATGGATTAGGTTTTTTTGGTAAGAGAGTCTAGAATATCCTTGATTTGTAGGATGTGACCACGGGATGGGTTAGCAAAGGTTGTTTTGAGGATGGTCCAAGCTTCATGAAAGGTTTTTGCTTAGATGACTAAGGGTGCCACGGTGGGATCTAGGGTTCCTATGAGGGAGCAAGGATGAGACGATCCTGGTGATTCCATGTGTCATGGGCAGGGTTGGATGTGTCAGCATTGTATACCTTGATGGTGGCGGCCGATTAAGGATGAATGTCGTCAACGTATTTGAGGAGGTCAAGGCTGAATAGGAGGGAGGTGACTTGGGATGCCAAGGTGAGGTAGGTTAGAGGGTAAGGGGTTTGCATTGGGATAGGTTGACTAGAATTATGGGGTTGGTAGGGTCAGTCGGTTTGGCAAGGGTGGTGGAAGAATTGGTGACCATGACGGGAGACGGCAGAAAGGGTTTTGTAGAGAGGGAGAGTTGGATCTAAGAGCTCTGATACCATATAGAAATGGGCAAAAAATAATTTTATTATTAACAATGATAACACATACTTCCTCCGTCCCGTTCGATGCTTCACCATTTTGGTGAAGCACGTAAATTAAGAAAAGTGATAAATGAGAGAAGGGTTGTGAGAGGGAAGAAGTGAGTGAATATGACAAATGGGACCCACAATTTAAATATGTGAGGGGAAAAAGTTAGTGAATATGACAAGTGGACCCCACAATTAAAGTATGTGAGAGGAAAAAGTGAGTGGGATTGACAAATGGGGCCCACATTTATTACCATTTTAGGAAAGGTGAACCTTCTACCGGGACACTCATTTGGATAAAAGGTGAAACTTCGAACGGGAGGGAAAGAGTATATAGTACAAGTTATTGTAACTAATCTAGCTAGATATATAAATGATCATAAAATACAAATTAAAGATACACATATTCAGTTAAATTATGAAACAAAATATGAGATAAATCTTAAAAATGCTAAGATGGAGTCTAGATTTGGGAGGATCATTGTGATCCTAAACATTTAGGTAGTGATGATTTCAAATAATTTTGTCGTTAGGTAAAGTGTAGATCCTTCCCCTTTCCCCTGCACAATATCTCTCCTCAATTTCTCCTAATTAGTACGTTAACACTACTTTTGTTTCGAAGTAACCTTTCTAATTTTTTTTATCTTACTTTAAATAATAATTATAAATTAAGTTAATTTTTTTAATGAAATTTAAAAAATAGTCATTGATAGTATTTATAATCGTGTATAAATAACAAATTTTAAATTTTCATCAGAATAAATAAAATAACCTAAAATTATTGATCAAAATTTATTTAAAATAATAACAAAAAAAAAATAAAAAAAATAGGAAGAGCATGATTACGAAGGTTATTATATACTCCCTCCGTCTCAATAATAAGTTCACCATTTTGGGCTCGACACGCAAATTAAGAAAATTGGTGAGTGGAGAAAATGTTGTGAGTGTAATAGTAAAATAGGAGAGAGAATGAGTTGAGGAAATAGTAAATTTGAAAAATATTGTGAGTGTAATAGTAAAATAGGAGAGAAAATGAGTGGGTAGAATAGTAAAGATTCTTTGCCATTTTAGGAAAGATGAAACTTTAAACGAGACACTCGTTTTGGCAAAAAGTAAAATTATTAATGAGACGGAGAGAGTATACTCCATCCGTCCCATTAATAACTTCACTTTTTGCCATTTTGGGTGTCCCATTGAAAGCTTCACCTTTTCTTTTTTGACAAATAATCTTTACTATTCCCTCCACTCATTCTCTCTCCTACATTATTTTAATACTCACAACACCATTATAATTTATTATTCCCTCCACTCATTCTCTCTCCTATTTTCAAATTTCTCTCTCCTATTTTCAAATTACACTCACAACATTTTTTCTTTCCACCCATTTTCTTAATTTGCGTGCCAAAATCAAAATGATGAAGTAAATAATGGGACGGAGGGAGTATAAGAATTAAAGTAGGTATCACAGGAAAAGAAAATTAAATGAAGGTAAAAAATAAAGCAGGGTGGAATCTTTAGCTAAAAGAAGTATGATAGAAAGTTGACATGGTGTGGGTCATAACTCCAAATTTTGTGTAACATATCATATAATCCCTTCCGCCCCGATAATTGCTTCACCCTTTTTCTTTTGGGGTAACCACACAAATTAAGAAAATTGATGAGTGGAGAAAATGTTGTGAGTGTAATAGTAAAATAGAAGAGAGAATGAGTGGAGGAAATAGTAAATTTGAAAAATATAATGAGTGTAATAGTAAAATAGGAGAGAGAATGAGTGGGTGAAATAGTAATTTTTTTTTGCCATTTTAGAAAGGTGAAGCTTTAAATGGGACACCCATTTTGATAAAAAGTGAAGTTATTAATGGAAAGAAGGGAATATGTATCACAACTTATTCAACTCGAACTTATTAAAATTAAATTTAGGGTGAAATCATCAAAAAAATATAAATTATTATATTACTTGTGGTACAGATTGTGATATAGATTGTGTACAAGGAACATGAACTCGTTGGACACTGTGGATAAACTCAATAAAAATCTGTACATTCATGGGGTCAGTTTATGGTTTATGGTTTTAGCTATAGTAAGGAAGAGTACAAACATTGTTATAACAACTACTTGAAACCTAAGCAATCTAAAGTGAGTGTAAGGTCATGTTATATACTCGCGTCCCACAATAATCTACAAAAAAAGACCCGTTTTGGACGTCCTATACTAATATGCAAAATCTCAAAATGAAAATAGGATCCACTTGTTATACACACAACAATTACCCATTTACTATTTTCTATCTCATTTTCTCTGTACTACACAATTATCTACACTCACAACATATCACCTTTTTTCAGTTTTCTCCTTAAGTCTCGTCCCATCCCATTTATGCATATTATTGTGGGTGGAGTGGTATTTTTCAAAAATCGTCTCTGAATAGTTATTAAAATTCTTGCAAGTCTGCGGACTTGCAGTTTCTATTAAGTTTGTTATAATGGAATTCATTTTAGTTGATTTTCATGAGCATTTGCAACAGCTGTTTTATAAGGCTCGAAAGTCCCATTAACATCCTTCCCAAGAACCTTGGGAGTTCAAATTCATGGAAAGAAAACTGACATGAGAACTGTAGTACCCCTGCAAGAAAAGAAGATATGTTCAACAATTTCCATCTGCAACATGAACAAACGCATTATAACCCCCAAAGTAGTGAAAAATTGCAATGAAAATGAAGAAAACCCATAATTTGACTTGCAATAATGATGTATCTGATGTATCCCTCAAAGAAGCAAGCCTTTCGATTTGATTTTGTTTTCTATTTTGAAGTGTTTTAATTAGGATTGTTTTGATTTTCCTTTTTCAAGCGGGTTTTGGAATTCCGATTTGATTTTGTTTCCTATTTTGAAGTGTTTTAATTAGGATTGTTTTGCTTTTCCTTTTTCAAGTAGTTTAGGGTTTTGTTTAGAGTATAAATACTCTCTTTCATTGTTTGTTTTAGGATACGTTTGATTTATTAAATTATTGAATTTTGATTGCTTTGCAATTATGGGTTTTTCCCTTTGGGTCTTAATTGACTTGCAGAAGATTCTCGCAAGAGATTCTTGTTGGAGTTCTTTGAATGTCTTGTGAAGGTTCTCATCTTCTTGGTGTTTACCTCTTCAAATCCTAATTCAATTGTTGATTCAATTCGAATTGGGTCAAATAGTTGTTGATTCAATTATTTGCCTATCCGTTTTATTATTCCGCTGCAACCCCGTTTACATCAGTTGGTATCAGACGAAGAACGATCCAAGGAAGAAATTCTAAAAAAAATAAAAAAAATGACCAACAATGGTGGAGAAGAAAAATCCCTTCTTGAGAAGATCGATATGCGTCTGGAGTTTGATCGTTGTCAAGTAAGGAAAATTTCTATAAGGTTTAATAAACTTGATAAGGAGGCCGAAGATAAGAATGATTCGATGCTTCATTATGAATCCGTGATTCGGTGCGACGCACTTCAGCCCGGCATCGCCTTGATAGATAAGTATCGAGAGGAGAGGGATGTTGTTTGGGCAGAAGCTGAACGATGTCTTGTCCAACTCGATCTTTATACGAAAATAATTCGGCGTTTGGAGGCACGACGGGAGGCTGAATTGAAGCGTCTCGAGGAAGAAAATCGCCTTGCTATTGATATATTTCCTGCCCAAGAAGATCCTGTTGAAGAGGAGTCTATTGTTGAAAATCTATGTGCAAAGGACGAGGACATTCAGGTTTGTGATAATAATATTCCTTTCCTTATTATAAACCCTGTTCATGCCCCTATTGAGTCCAAGGTGAATGATGAAATCCGAAGTAATTGGTTCGTTGCAAAATCGAATTTTGTTTTGGGCGATATTTTTGTCGGTGACTTTATTATGATTACTCATGTGGACGATGGGGAGGTTGATCGGCCAAGAGATAATGGAATTAATACGGATGATAGCCTTATGTTTCCGGAGGAAATTTTCATGCGTTTATTTATGCTTCGTCGTCATATGTATTCCAAATACTTGTTTAAATGGAATGGACACGTTTTCTTCTTTCTTCCAAGGACGAGAAAAGATTTGCTTTATTCGAAATATCTCTTTATTTGGGATGGAAGATGTCAGATGTTGATCAAGGGGAGGTCGGGGCGGAAGGTCAACAAAGGAGGGTCAAAAACTTCAAGATCATGTTCTTTTTCTAAAGACCAGAATTCGGAGACGAATTCTTTTGAAGTGGGGGTGTATGATGTATCTGATGTATCCCTCAAAGAAGCAAGCCTTCCGATTTGATTTTGTTTCCTATTTTGAAGTGTTTTAATTAGGATTGTTTTGCTTTTCCTTTTCCAAGCGGGTTTTGGAATTCCGATTTGATTTTGTTTCCTATTTTGAAGTGTTTTAATTAGGATTGTTTTGCTTTTCCTTTTCCAAGTAGTTTAGGGTTTTGTTTAGAGTATAAATACTCTCTTTCATTGTTTGTTTTAGGATACGTTTGATTTATTAAATTATTGAATTTTGATTGCTTTGCAATTGTGGGTTTTTCCCTTTGGGTCTTAATTGACTTGCAGAAGATTCTCGCAAGAGATTCTTGTTGGAGTTCTTTGAATGCCTTGTGAAGGTTCTCATCTTCTTGGCGTTTACCTCTTCAAATCCTAATTCAATTGTTGATTCAATTCGAATTGTGTCAAATAGTTGTTGATTCAATTATTTGCCTATCCGTTTTATTATTCCGCTGCAACCCCGTTTACATCAAATAAGTACTTCCGTGGTGATTCGAAACTCTCTTCTAGCTTCATGTAACCCTAAGATACCAGAATGCTACGGTACGACCAGCCCTTTGTCATTATCAGATCAGTTCTTATAGACATAATAGAGAGACCGTTTTCATAATTTGAACCCAAGATCTAGAAGTTTACCCTTTCACCAATTAAATGTTGGAATATTTGATACACGTGGTATGGAAGTCCATAGCTCTATGACTTTGTTGTGTTGTGGGTGTGGACTGAATTCGGCCAAGGGAAAAACACGTCGAAGTCTCTGCCAAGGAGGGCGGCCGCGCTAAGGCCAAGGGCGGCCGCGCTTGAAGGCCGAGATCTCTCCAATTGTTGCTGGATGTTTTTCCTGGGCCGAATTAGATCAGTTTTTAGGTCTTTTTAAGGCTTAAAACCCTAGTTTACCATATGTATAAATACTCTTATTCCTCCAGCCGAGTTTTATATGATTTTAACAAGAGAAAACTCAATTCTCTAGTTTCTTTCATTGTTCAATTACTCCGGGTTCATTAGAGATTCGTTCGTGAGATTCAAGGTGACTTAGATAGGACCGCCGGTGATTACCTACCTGTGTGCTGATTTGTGGTACGTAATCCGTGATCGTTTTATCCTCGGAGAAATTTGCCTGTACCTGAGTAGCACCAATTGGGGGCAATATTTTCTCTTAGGACAGTCTTCCTAAGGCGACTCGATCAAAATCACGATAAGTTTTCTAATCGTTTGTTTATTGTTTCTGTTTGTTTTCGTGATCCTGTTCTTTGCTTTCGGTTTTGCTATTGGCTTCTTGATTGGTACGTTTTGACTTGATCAATAAATCCCCTACTGTTGATTAAATTGTTTGTTTAATCTGTGGTGCTATAAATTTATTTCCAACAGTCTAAGAGAAAATTGTTTGTTGAATCATGTCTGCTGGTACCTCTAGTTCTCCCTTTAAGTCCCTAGTTGACACCTCAGATCTTCCGGAGAAGTTCGCTGGAAAGAACTTCAAGCGTTGGTCTGAACGCATGAAGATCTGGCTGTCAATTAAGGGTATGTCTGGTATGCTGACATCTCAATGTCCCGCTCTGAAAGCCGATGATGTCGCTAGTGTGGCTGCTGTTAAACTGTGGAAGGAGCAGGACGATGTTGTTCGAGGATGCATTCTGTCAGCTTTGTCGAATGCACTCTTTGATGTCTATTGCTCTGCTCCTCTCACTCGCGTCATTTGTGGGAATCGCTTTCCATGAAGTACAGCACCGATGACTCCGGTGTGGAAAAGTACCAAGTGGGTAAGTTCCTGAATTATCGTATGAGCGAGGGAAAGTCGGTTACCGACCAAGTGCACGAACTCCAAATCATTTTGCAATCGCTCAAGGATGCTGACATGGGACTTCCTGATAAGTTCGCTGTCATGGCTATTATTGAGAAGTTTCCTCGATCTTGGGGGGAATTCGGTATGACCCTCAAGCATCGTACCGGAAGCTTGACACTCAATGAGCTGATGAATGCAATTGCGATTCAGGAGGTGCATAATGGTAACCAACCTAGCGTACCTGTGGAGGCTGCTGCTAATATGGTGACTGGTAAAAGCAAGTTTAAAGGAAAAGGTGTGAAAACTCACTCTAAGGATAAAGAAAACCATGATAAGATTAAAGTTAAGAAAAATAACTTTAAGAAGCCAAAAGCAAAATTGAACTGCTGGAATTGTGGAGAAGGTGGACACTTTTCTAGGGACTGCCCGTCCAAGAAAGGAAAAGGACCACAAGGCTCTGTTGATGACCATCCTGCTCGTCAACATGGTGTTGGGTCCGAAGGATTATGATGATCCCGACTCGACGCACCCGGAGTTGACGCTCTCCGACTGCAATGTTACAAAGTATGTAACCTTTTATCCTGAAATCTTTACGTCTATGAACCCAACGAGTGGCTAGTTGACAGAGGCAAATGTGCACGTTTGTGCCGACAAATTGCTATTTGTGTCTTACCGGCTGAGCGTGGTAGATCGGTGACGATGGGGAATTCTAGTGCCGCAAAGGTGCTTGGGGCGGACGCGTGGACCTGAAGTTTCCTAATGGGCGCATTCTTACCTTGCATCGAGTGTATCACGTTCCTGATATTCGTCGCAACATTATTAGTGGTTCTAGTTTAGTTAGGGAAGGATTTGAGATTTCTTTTAAATGTAATAAGGTCATAATTTTGAATTCTGGTAGTTTTGTGGGGGAAAGGTTATTCCTCGGATGGTTTATTTAAAATTAGAGTTGAAACTGATGTTAGTTCGCACAATAATTTTAGTTCTATTGATTATCCCGTTTCTTATTCCATTGAATCTTCAAATGTTTGGCATGGTCGTTTAGGACATATTAATTATGATTCTGTGAAAAGAATGATGAATTTAGAAATTATTCCTAAACATGCTATTGATAAGAATTCTAAGTGTCATGTATGTGTTGAAGCTAAATCTACAAAAGGTCCGTTTAAGTCGGTTGTGAGAAATTCTGAAATTTTAGATTTAGTTCATACTGATATTTGTGAATTTAATGGCGTGTTAACCAAAGACAAAAAGAAATACTTTCTCACCTTTATTGATGATGCTAGTAAATACTGTTATGTCTATCTGCTTAATTCTAAGGATGAAACATTAGATAAATTCATTATATTTAAGAATGAAGCAGAAACACAAACTGGCAAGAAACTTAAACGGTTAAGGTCTGATAGAGGAGGTGAATATGAGTCTAACCCATTCATGTATTATTACCAAGAAAACGGAATAGTACATGAAGAGACTCCTCCCTACACCCCTCAATCTAATGGTGTTGCTGAACGTAAGAATAGAACCCTTACTGATATGATTAACAGTTTACTTATAAGTTCTGGACTGCCCAAATATATGTGGGGAGAGGCTTTGAATACGGCTTGCCATATTCTGAATAGAGTCCCCCCTAAACATAGAAAGGAAAGTCCGTTTGAACTTTGGAGAGGTCGAGAGGCTAGCCTGAAACACTTAAAAGTGTGGGGGTGCCTTGCAAAGGTACTTGTACCCGCACACAAAAGGAAAAAGCTTGGACCTAAAACTGTTGATGCTATCTTTATAGGTTATTTTGAAACAAGCTATGCATTGAGATTTCTGATTATCAAATCTGAAATTTCTGGCATAGACGTGAACTCTATAGTCGAGTTACGTGATGCAACATTCTTTGAAGATGTGTTTCCTATGAAGGACGGACTTCCTAAGGAATCTAACCCAACCACTAATTCCATTCCTGCTCAAGTAGAGGAGCTGACAAATGTGGGGGTTGATTCCAGTGCAACTCATTCTGACGATGAGATTGAACCAAGAAGGAGCAAAAGGGCAAGGACCACCAAGGATTTTGGAAGTGATTTCATCACTTACAATGTCGAGGGTGATCCTCTAACCTTTAAAGCTGCTATGGCTACTTCTGATGCCAAGCAGTGGAAGGATCGATGCTGTTAAGAGTGAGATGGATTCTATTGTCTCTAATGGGACATGGGAATTGGTCGATCTCCCTCCTGGTTGTAGCACGATAGGATGTAAGTGGGTCTTCAAAAGGAAACTGAAACCGGATGGAACCGTTGATAAGTTTAAGGCTAGGTTAGTGGCTAAGGGATTCAAGCAAATGGAGGGAATAAACTATTTTGATACCTATTCGCCAGTTGCTAGAATGACTAAAATCCGAATGCTTATTGCATTGGCCTCTGTATATGATCTTCCTATCCATCAGATGGATGTTAAGACCGCCTTCTTGCATGGCGATCTAGAGAAAGAAATCTATATGGATCAACCCGAAGGTTTTGAGGCCTCTGGCAATGAGAGAAAGGTTTGTAAACTTGTTAAGTCCTTGTATGGACTCAAACAAGCCCCTAAGCAGTGACATGAGAAATTTGATAAAATTGTCTCATCGTTTGGCTTCGTTACTAATGAGTTTGATAAGTGTGTTTATAGCAAAAGTATTGGTGATAGTAGTATTGTCTTATGTCTGTATGTCGATGATATCTTGTTGTTTGGAACGGATATGAGGATAATTAATACTACTAAGGAATTCTTGAAAAGTAAGTTTGAGATGAAGGATATGGGAGTAGCTAGTGTGATTCTTGGCCTTAAGTTGACTCGTTCAACTAGTGGCATAACCATATCACAATCTCATTACACTGAAAGTGTAATTGAGAAATTTGGTTATAAGAATTGCAAAGTAGCTAAGACTCCATATGATCCTTCAGCTGCACTTACTAAGAATGAAAGTGGAGTACCGATGGCTCAGTTGAGATATTCTCAAATTATTGGAAATTTGATGTATCTTGCCAATTGTACTAGACCGGATATATCCTACTCGGTTACTAGGTTGGCTAGATATACTCAATGTCCAAATAAAGCACATTGGGAAGCTCTTGATAGAGTTCTCAAGTATTTGAAGGGAACAGTTTCCCTTGGGCTGCATTACGGAAGATATTCTTCTGTTCTTAAAGGATATAGTGATGCAAGCTGGATTGCCTATAACTCCGGAAGTTATGGCTGTATGGGGTATGTTTTCACCTTAGGCGGAGCTGCAGTCGCCTGGAGGTCGATCAAACAAACTCTGTTGTCTAGGTCTACATTTGAGGCCGAACTAGTTGCCCTTGACACTACTGGATTGGAAGCTGAATGGCTTCGAGGACTTATGTCTGAGTTACCCATGGTCAGTAAACCCATGCCTGTAATCTCTGTACATTGTGACAATACTGCCACAATTGAGAAACTGAAAAGTGTCAAGCACAATCAGAAACCAGGAGACATATCCAAATTAGATTAAAATCTATAAGGGATCTTGTGTCTCGGAAGGTGATAGCTGTTGATTATGTTGGTACCAAGGATAACACAGCTGATCCTTTAACCAAAGGGCTAGAATTTGCTCTAGTTCAAAAATCTAGGTTGGGGATGGGTCTGAACCCCGTTTGATTCATACGCAGTAGCAACCCAATCTACCTGAGTGGAGATCCCACAAAGGAGATTCAATGTGGTAATAACAAGCTGTGGGGTGAGTCGGAGCACCTAAAAGTTAGATTGACATGTTTCATGTCTGAGTCTATCCCCTGAATAGCCTAGAGGTGCTCGTTGCTGCTAATAAAGTAAAAATTTGGAACTTTGAATGGGATCAAGTTTTTTAGACAAGATGTTAGCAGTACATCTTCTGAGATGCCCAGCTAAGTGAGTGTTGTTGTTGGCCGCAACCAGAGGAATTTGGGTTATTCCTTGAAAGCACTCATGATAGAGGATCGGGACGTATGGCTTATAAGCGTCAAGTGTTCGATAGAGGGCCTATCATAGCTTTTGTCGTGTTTGTTACCAGCAAAGGCCTCTACATCCAAAGGCATCAGATTCAAGACACCCGTTCATCTGATCCTGTGGAGGTTTGCGTTGGATAACATAGGTAGTGGTTCAAGCCGGAAGGTATCATTATTGAAAGCATGGCAATGGACAATCTGTACACGTCATATTTCTATGAACTTGTGGGGGATTGTTGGAATATTTGATACACGTGGTATGGAAGTCCATAGCTCTATGACTTTGTTGTGTTGTGGGTGTGGACTGAATTCGGCCAAGGGAAAAACACGTTCAAGTCTCTGCCAAGGAGGGCGGCCGCGCTTGAAGGCCGAGATCTCTCCAATTGTTGCTGGATGTTAGCGCGGTCGCGCAAGTCACAAGAGCGGCCGCGCTGACGTCGATTCTGGTGTTTTTCCTGGGCCGAATTAGATCAGTTTTTAGGTCTTTTTAAGGCTTAAAACCCTAGTTTACCATATGTATAAATACTCTTATTCCTCCAGCCGAGTTTTATATGATTTTAACAAGAGAAAACTCAATTCTCTAGTTTCTTTCATTGTTCAATTACTTCGGGTTCATTAGAGATTCGTTCGTGAGATTCAAGGCGACTGAGATAGGACCACCGGTGATTACCTACCTGTGTGCTGATTTGTGGTACGTAATCCGTGATCGTTTTATCCTCGGAGAAATTTGCCTGTACCTGAGTAGCACCAATTGGGGGCAATATTTTCTCTTAGGACAGTCTTCCTAAGGCGATTCGATCAAAATCACGATAAGTTTTCTAATCGTTTGTTTATTGTTTTGTTTGTTTTCGTGATCCTGTTCTTTGCTTTCGGTTTTGCTATTGGCTTCTTGATTGGTACATTTTGACTTGATCAATAAATTCCCTACTGTTGATTAAATTGTTTGTTTAATCTGTGGTGCTATAAATTTATTTCCAACATTAAATAGGGGTACTATGTTACTAGCTTTCTTTTGATTAAAGAGTAATGACATGTGCATGAAGTAGAACACATTAACATCAAGTGCCAAGGAAAAAGTCAAAAGTGACCTCCACAGGTTCTTTATTCTTCTTTCCCTTTTTTTCCCACACCATAGTTTATGGCAAGGATAGGATCCTCCATTCGAAGGCGGGGGCAGGACATCATCTCCTAGAAAACTTCCCTCTCTACGCAAATATAAGTCATAGAAGAAGAGTAATTTGGTGCTATAAGAGGTCCCACTATATATGTGTGGGGACCAGAGAAGGGTAAAGCCTACATATGTTTAATTGTTTAGGCAAAAACAAGAACCTTAATTGCATCAACCAAGGGGTAGAGCTGCCCAAGTTAACTGCTATAGTTTAACCTTCAAAATCCTGATGTTGCCTCCCAGCTAGTTCTAGATGATTGAGGAGGCTTATGTGCTACCACCCCACATGTCCCATCATTCTCTCCCCCACAACTGCTATTTTTTTTAAGTATAGATTCCAAAAGTCCTTTTCCACTTTATTTTCTCACTCCTTATTTTTATTCTTTTCCAATATTTGATTATATTTGTTTATTCAAGTTGTTCAACAATTTTGTGCTATAAATCCAGCTCCAAATCCTTCCCAAACTCCTTCCCCATCTTCCTCCTCCTCTTTTTTCAACCTTTGAGCTCATTCTGCTGCTTTAGCTTTTCAGCTTCTGAAGCCATAGTTCTCCCTTTAGCTTTTCAATTAAGTGCTTATTTCCAAGGCTTGTTCCGGTTGTCTTTTTTATCTTGGGAACAATCTCAGTTTCTTTAGACTAGTCTTAATGCCCACTCTGTTGATCTTGATCTTTGAAGTTCATGTCTCAAATTCTCAGTGAATTGTTTCTTTCGGGGTGTATGATAAATTCCACATACAGGCGCAGGACTCATTTAGTTCAATCCTTCTCCGTTGTCTTCCTCTACTGGTTTTATTTCATTTCATGATTATTTCACTTGCCCACTCTACATAATTAGCGTTACATCTATTATCCATATTGCTATATCCTAAAATAAATAAGTTTATCATAATAACCAGAGATTATTATTATTATTATCTGGGTAAAGTCCTGCTTACTTTTGGTTTCTGTTGATTCTTTCTCTCTCTATAATCTGCTAATAAGTGGATTAACTGTGCAAGTTTTAGCAACTTTTTCATGGCTTCCTCCAGCGGAACTTCAGGTTCATCTCTGCTTCAGAACTCGGGTTCTGAAGGCAATCTACAACAAATAATGGATCAAAGAAAGAGAAAGCGAATGATTTCTAACCGTGAATCGGCAAGGCGGTCCCGTATGAGGAAGCAGAAGCACTTGGATGATCTGAGGACTCAGCTGAGTCAACTCAGGAAAGAGAACAACCAAATTTTCACAAACATGAGCCTCACCACCCAGCATTACCACAATGTTGAGGCTGAGAATTCTATTCTGAGAGCCCAAGTGTCAGAGCTTAGCCATCGGTTGCAGTCTCTCAATGAGATCATCAGCTGGTTGAATAATCCCATCAATGCTGGTTTTTCTGCAGTTGAGGAGCCTTATACCGATTATGCTGACGAGTTCATGAGTAACTCACTGAGTTATCTGTATGCTAACCAGCCTATTTTGGCGTCTGCAGATATGATCCAGTACTGAAATCCAAGGACAACGTTAAATTTCCAGAGGAAGAGAGAGAGGGTATTATGGTTTAATTAGAATATTAGTCTGAGTGGTTGTAAGGACTAAGGAATAATGTATAGAGGACTATGGTTATGGGGTTCTTGTGAATGAGCGTTTATTATATTATATTATATTATATTATATTATATTATATTATATGTATTGGTTTTCAAGAGCTGTAAGTGTAATTGGTCTCTCTAGTTAATAATATTGTTATAAATATTAATGAATCTTTATTTTAGTATTACCCTGAATAATATATTTTGGACAAAAGCTGGATTGAGATTTTTTGTTTGGTATGAAATTTGTGGCTCTACTGAACACAACAAGTACAAATTTCTGAATAGAAAATTCTACATTATTGAGTTTCATGGTAGGTGGTCCTAAGATATTTTTTGGTCACAAGCTCTAATTGCATGCCTTAAATTGTGACTAAAAAAACTTAATATTTAATTACACGAATACGAACCTTAGGGGGTATGATTGTGATATATTGTGTCTAAATAATTCTAAAGAAGGTAAATTAGCATGTCTTTAATTTTTCCTAAGTATTGTTCCAGGAAGCAGCCTCTTGCATTTATGCAGGGTAAGGTTCACCTACATTCCACCCTTGTGGTGGCTACGCGGGGATGCTTTGGTGCACCGGGCTTCCCTGTTTTTATTGTTCTAGGGGTAGATAATGCCTTGAAGAGGATTTTAAGGGAGCCTAAACTGTTCTGGTACCCTTATATTTTGGTGTATGGGTGGCTGAGCACAAGCTCGAGCTCGTGAAAAGATAATTGGGCTCAATCTCAAGCTTTCTTGAGTTGACTCACATGCCGAACCCGACCTATCATTTAGCATCCCTATTTTGGTGGCTACGGAAGAGCCTAAATAGCTATAAGAACTCTATGGATATCTAGCCATCATAGGTCAAGAAGACACAACTCATGTAACAATATGCTCTTTCACTTGTACGACTTTATTCCAGGCCATAAAATTTTGGTCAGGAAAATTGTGGTTATATAAGGCTCCGTTTGTTTTGGGGAAAATGTTTTTCGGAAAACATTTTCCTCATTTTCCGGTGTTTGTTTCGCATCAGAAAATGGGGAAAACTTCATTTTTATCTTATTTTCCGGAAAATATTTTCATTTTCCGGAAAACATTTTGCCGGAAATCATTTTCCGGAAAATATTTTACGCTAAACAAACGGAGCCCAAATATAATTCTGAATTAATAATGGAGTAGTAATAAGAAAATGAAAGAAAGACAAAGTATTGTTCTTACTAAAGAACATGATTCGGAAAAGCATGAGACATGGCAATGCATGTAAGAATCATATCTATGATATAGTCAAGTTGTATAATAAGAGTATATAGAACAAGTGGCACGTACAGGGAACAATATTTCCAGTACAAGCACTAAAACAGCTGAAATAATCATGTTTAATTCGCAATATTCGCCATAGTTTATACCAAGAAATAATAATGGGACAAGTTACACGTTCTCTTAGCTCCGATACTCTTGACAGTATGAGCACAAGTGTAAGAAAGAAGGTCTGCATACTTGAGAATGAAAATAGAAAACAATATTTTGATGTAATTTATTTCAATGAAAATTTTATGCTTTTTAAAAAAGAATGCCAAAAGGATGAAAAATAGCTGGTAAAATAGCTCGCAACCAACTTTAGTTACTTGTATGCATCACAGCATCACCACTTGAGCCAATTAAGATCAAAGACGATCGAATATAATCATTTCATTTATTTTGATGCGCTCCTCACATAAAGAACACGAAAATTGACAAACACTAGGAGGAGGCTGCACAAGCATAGGAAAGGAAAATGTACTCTTGTAAACTTTTTCCAGTGATGAAAGTGCGAAAGGAACTTGGCAAATAGAAATGCAACTTGATATATATTATAGAGAAATACAGGCAATGTTTTCATTTTAGATTCCACTAACTTTTGAGCCTCTTATTTCAACGAAAGAAACAAACAATAAATCATAATTAAAGGTTCATGTAAACTTGAAATCAAAACAACTTGTTCTTTGATGGCACCATTTTCCCTTCAAAAAAAGAACCAAATAAGGCAAAGAGACAAAGGTTGTCACAATCCAATGCTTGATATCATAGTTCCGTAAGCACGTATGCAACTTCTTTTCATAACCTTTTTTAAATTAATTACCTTGTAAGCTTGCTTAGTCAATTGATGAAATCACAAGCAAAGTAGCCACTTCTCTGAAGTTAACCAAAATGCCTTGAAACTGATCTCTGCAAGATAAGAAAATATCAAAATAAGATAGGCAATCATATTAATAGGGGTGCACAAATGATTTAGGAAAATGAGTTTAACCAATGTTCTAACGAAGATACCTGCGGAATGAAGCATTATTCTTCATGACAAATTATTTGATTATACTGCCAAGTAAAATTACAGCGTTTTGTCAAGAGTAAGGGCAGAATGGGAATCACAAGAAATGATTTATGAATGAGGGTGATATATAAAGTATCAAGCCCTAATTCAGAACCTCAATTATAGTCCCATTTGAATGAAAATGTTGGATGTCTAGAACGCACTAAAAAACTCATTATTAGATTAATCTTATTATTCAAACTTCTTAAAAACTCCATACCAAGTATTGTAAAGGTTAGTTAACTACTGCATTAATAGGGGTGGCAAAATGGGTGTTTCGGTTACCCAATGAGTGTTATCCATTAACAATATCATGCTTTAGACTATTGTACATGGTATAATGTACAACAGTGTAAAGCATGATATCAAGTACAATAGTTTAAAGCATGATAAATTTTAATGGGTATACTCATTGGTCAGAAATTGTCACCCCTATGCATAACGCTCATAAAAAATTATTTCAAAAATACTGGTTCCTCTTTTATTTTCCTTTCCCTCTTTCATTCACTTGCAGAGTTACCACACTAAAGAGAAAATCATATTTGCGCAAGCAAAAAATTTGGCATAGCCGAAAAGTAGGACAAAATTTTAATAGATAAGATTTAACAGAAACTACTTTTACGAGAAAAGCCTATAAGTAATGCTAAGACTCTTCGATTATTGAAAGGTCATTAGATAATCTTCTTTCATAAGTAACAGTACGTTGTTTAGTAATTAGTATAAAAATTAAATGTGAAAAATCTTAGCCACAAATTGAACTCCAACATTTATTCTAAGATTACCAATACTTTTAAAGCTTTTCATATAAAAGCAAACGGTTTACACTGAACAAATGTGATGCTCATCATAGTGGAGAAATTTTAGCAACATCTTATCCTCCAACTTTTATTCTCCGATGACTATAGTATCATTTAAAAAATTTCATATAAATAAGTGATGGTGTAGATTCAAACAACTGCAATGCTCACCCTCTTTTTTGTTTGGAATATCTCTGAGCATGTATACAACAACAACAACAACATTACCCCAGTGCCGCAAAGGTTCCAACCTACGGTTACGCATCCTTGCAGCTGTATTAAAGCACAGAGAGACCGATTTTGGATAACTCATGATGAAAATTGCGTCGAAAAATTGCATGGATCGACTGCAGCTTCATAACAAAGAAGCGTAGACAGTTTAGTGAGTCATTTTACTCTACTCCATCATATTCTCCAGCCAAAAAATAGTGAGTCTTAGGCTCCATCGGATATGATGGAGCCATTGCTCACTGATACAAATTTGGCTCTCTTATTATCAATTGAAAGAAGGTAGTAAAACTTAAATTAAGAAACCTTTCATGATCAAGGGACCATCTTGCAGCTAATAGTAAACTCTACGTTGATTTGTTGGCCATCGAAAGTATTCCTTGACTTAACCACCATATTTCCTTGTCTATCAAATTCATATCGATTTTTGCAATCTGTTTTTTCTTTATTTTTTTGTTTGGCATAAATCAACCATTACATGGTATATAAAATGCCTTAGTTTATATCAATCATTACAATTTCACAAAATAAATATTAAAACAACTTAATCACAGTGTATATGCAGTATTATTTCCCAAATTTACTTAGTAATGAAAAAGACATTCAGCAATCTTTCTTTTTATATTTGGGCGGTGGAAAGCTTAGTTCGATGCCTTTGATGTTTTCTTTTCAAGCACAAATCAACCACGTACAGATAGCTGTGATATATTAGTATTCAATAAAAATGCTAGCCAGTGTCGGCCTCTGTCACTGTAAGCTTAACTAGAAACTTGAGAATGGGCATATAAATAAGAAGTAGGTGGAATAATTTAGGTATAATTTCATTTTTCTAATGCATCTATCATATAATAATAGGCAACAAAGATGATGAAGTCTCTTTTCGTGGTTTTAGCATATAATAAAATAGAAACCATAATAAAGGACATACGTTATGAGATTGTGAGAGCATATGGCCAGCCATACCATTGAATGGTTCACATGAGTCCTGGAAAGGGTGTACTCTTCTTGGTTTTTGTTTAGTGGGTTATTAATACTACTATTTAATTTAGTCAAGAATAGAGTTAAGAAAGTTAATTTGATGATCTTAGGCAGGTACTTTACTTCAAATCTTTATTTCATTACCGAGGATACATTATTAATCAAAAGTGAAAAAGGAATTAAGAGTGCGAGATTTGTCTTACTAGTTAAACCTTCATGGTGGATACATTATGAATCTTGGTTTTTGCCTTTTTTTTTTTTTTTTTTTTTTTTGGGAGTTTGGATTTGATATTGAAAATTTTGTTTTATTTAAAGTTTTCTATGAAAAAAAAAAAAGTTCCAACGCATGAACTTAAATATTGTATCTTTTATATATATATATATATATATATATATATATATATATATATATATATATATATATATATATATATATATATATATATATATATATATATATATATATATATATATTTTATTTATTTATTTATTTATTTATTTATTTATTTGGGGAAGTTCTATAAGTGTAGGATGGGTGATAGTGGCCCCTTTATGTTTTGATCACCTCACGTAAACACAATCTCGGAGGAGTAAATTATCAGTATCAGATCTGGTGGAGGGTGCAGTAACATTCACAACAAGCTACTATCGTTATGTACGTGTATATTCATTGCTAGTGTAATGTTTATGTTTTCTGATGAGAGCTCTTACATCTGTCGAATATAAGATTCTTCTAGAGAGAAGAAAGGTAGAGTCTCTCTTTTCTGTTAGCTGGAAAAGACAATAATTAACTGTTGACCACTTCCATGGTTCTTGGGAAGGAAGCGGGACTTTTTACGGTTGGATCACGTCAGTGGAACTATTAAAAAAGGGAATGGTAGTGGAATGGCTAGTAGTTAAACAGTCGATCTCATACCACAGCATCGTTTCTCTTCACAAAAGGAAACGAGGTTATTCGCAGAATATTCTATCATTTATGACATCATCTCCACTTATTCATTGAGTTATAAGCTGGGAAGAAAAGCATAGTTTTTTAATCCTAACATGGAAAATGTGATTTTACTGGCACTCTACAAGTGCTATAGGCAAGATAAATGATGGGCTCTTACCTTAAAACTTCTAGGGGCTACAGCTAATTTAAAAATGACAATCAACAATCTATGAATAGTTATGTCTATAGAAATCAAACCAAATGTACTTTCATATTCACATCCACGGAAACAACAAGATGTAACTCTGTAAGCTTACTAACCATGTAAAAACACACTAATCAATACTAGTGTTTAGTGAGTGACATATAACCTTTTCATTAAATACATGGAAAATAAATTCATGAATCATGGTGGAATTAGGTACCTTTCTCTTTCATTTGGCACTACATCCAAGTAAATACCCCACCTCCTGCTACATCCAACAGATCTACAGAATCCTCAAATGTGAAATATCGCCTGCAAAAATCATAACATATAGGAATTAGGTAACTTTCCTTTTGTTTGATATGATACCTTTTACCTCTCAATCATGACTCTTAGTCTAGAAGATTGAAAGGTATTGATCCTCGTAGTTAAAAGTTTGCTATGGGCGTTTTTGACTTATTTTGGTGTCCATTTATCTATATGTTGGGACTCTCCTAATGTTCATATCCCTTTTTTGTTCACAAGAGAAAAAACAGTTTTACCCCGCCATAAAGAATGTGGTTACTATTGACCGGTTCTACATAGAGCAAGATGGCCATGAAAGGATGGGTTTCTTAGAAAATGCTCATCAATAACTGTTTTATTATGACTAAAAGACAGCCAGGTATGTTAAAAAGATTAAGAAAAAGAAAAAAGGGAGAAAAGGTTGATGACCAAAAGTTAGAAGAAGTATACAAAACAACTTTATCCAACATGATCTCCATATAGCTGATCCCTTTCTCTTTCTGCATGGCCAACCATTTAAGAAAAAAGAACCTATCACCTCTAGTCTCAGATTAACAAATCATACTGAAGGCGTCACAACCCACTCTTAAAGAGAAAGCAAGTTATCATCTGAAATCTAGCTGCAGACTACAAAGAAAAGGTGAAAACCAAGTGGGATTTGAATTCTTGATTCTCCTACGCAAAAGAAGACATTTACAATACTAGCTGGTCTCATATGGCGTATCAGTTAAGTTAATAATTGATATCTCTATCCCAAAGCATGAATTTATTTCTACGATAACAATATTTGTATAAAGATTGAAACTTCACAAATCATTCATAATTGAAAGGAAATTCCTGATAATATGCATTTACCTTAATGTGTTGTAAAAGCAAATGTCTGCTTCAGATTTCATAAACGATCAGATGACACCCAGAAGCGGATCTCTCTTCGAATGCTTCATAAGATAACAAAGCATAATTAATTAATTGCACATCCTCATGAATTTAGGCTTGCATCCATCGTTTTCAAAAATCATTCATAATTGAAATGAAATTCCGGATAATATGCATTTACCTTAATGTGTTGTATAAGCAAATGTCTGCTTCAGATTTCATAAACGATCAAATGACACCCAGACGCAGATCTCTCTTCGAATGCTTCATAAGATAACAAAGGATAATTAATTAATTTCACATCCTCTTGAAATTAAGCTTGCATCCGTCGTGTAATCTATGATACTGCAGCAAACCCTCCATATCCAGTTTTGCAAGAAATATAGGCTGAAGAATTTCAAGCTAATCTACATCACTTATGACATGCGTCAATGGGATAAAGGGACATCGTGTTGTTGACATAATCGCCAAATGTTTCTAGAGGGTTGATGGCTTGAAGCAACATGCTTAATTATCAATCAGCTTCATATGATAAATGCATGTTTCTGAGGATCCAAATTTGGGTTTCAACAGTAGGAGAAAAAATTGTATCTGTCACTTAAATTGATAGTGCAGCTCTCAAGCTAGCCTCCTGCGATATTTGCCAATCCAACAAATAGCTGTAGCTGATCTTCAATGATATCGTGAAAATGAAATACAATGACCTAGCAGATAAAACATATAAGCGGAACTTCATCAAGTATTTGTTTGAAGGCTCTCCATCTGAGTGCCAGGAATTAACCATAATTAAAGACCCGGTTCATCTTATAACAAACACCAGTAACTGATAGTAATATTCATTGACATTACATTTCTACTACCAGTGAAATAATGAAAACATATGTGATCCTTAATTATTATGTTTCTCTTATAAATCCTCGATATATGTTTCACATGATCGTAGGTTTTTCACAATCCTAATGACAGTACCAGGCCTAGTCTTAATTAGTGCAAATGAGAATGCAAGTTTCTCACTGTGCTGAAGTGATTGAGATGCTTTCTCCACATCATCTATTTCAAGCAGCACCTCTGAAAGTTTTGGATAGTACCCTTGCCTTGTCAAGATCTTCTCTATCTCACTCAATTTTGCATAAATACTTTCTTCTTCTACATTGCCAGAACCTCCTGCCGTAAATTCATGAACATCACCATCAATCTCAATCTGACTATAGTCTGGTGACTTTACAAGTTCCTTTTGATTATTTAACCACCTGACTTCTAGTCATACCATTTTCTTGTAGATGCATAAACATTACCAAGTAGTACATAACTTTCACAACCCGAATCTATCCCAGCAACTTCAAGATGTTCAGCCAATCTCTCAGCCCTCTCATTATCTCCATGAAATTTACATACCCATATATCAAAGTCCTCCACAGTAAAACATCATGCTTAATGGGCATACTTTTCATTAATACTTCTGCTTATTCTAACTGCCCAGCTCGAGCAAGTAAATCCATGATGCACCCATAGAGCCGAATCGTGATTTTTATTTTATACATGCACCTCCTTCATGTTCTTAACATAACTCAACCTTCAGTCCTTCATTAACCCACTCCGCATTCATGCAAGCAGGAAAAAAACTTTAGTCACTGTCCTCTCATCGGGGTTTACATTCACACACTTCATCTGCTCAACCAAATTAATAGCATCTCTGCACATTCCAGGAATTGCAAGCCCAGATCATCTGTAAAACCAAAAACGTATTTATTTACTGTTTCATCAAAAACCCTCACAGCAATGTGAATACATCCACATTTAGCATAAACGTCAATAAGCCCAGTGCTAATATTACTTTTGAAACAAGATCTCTACAGTCAACAAGTTTATTCACATTTAACCCTACACCCAAAGCCCCAGTGTTCAAGCTCGTAGAACAGCAACACACATGGCATCAATTACATCGTCCTCCAACATTTTTTCAAACAAACCTATAGCCTCAAAAGGCTAAATCATTGTCAACAAGCCCATCAATTAACAAGGTCTACGAATACACATCTCTGTCAGACATTTTATCAAACAGTTTCCGCGCCAAACCCAGTTCACCGCAACTGAAATACATATGAATGAGGACATTTTGAATATAAACGCCCGAAATCAAACCCGACTTGAATATCAAACCATGAAGCTGTTTGCCCAAATTGATGTCTCGTAATCTTGACAGACTTTGAGGACAAAGGGGTGGGTAAATTTGTCGGGTAGAGGGGAACGGAAGTGGTAGTGGTGGCTGTGCATGGTGATGAAGAGGGGAGATCGGAATAAGCTCAGATCATGGTGTGGTGGTAGAATGAGTTGGGGGTATGTATTACTTCTGCCATCGTCGTGATTTCCATTGCTGCACACACAGAGGCAGGGACAATGACAGACGACAGAGCAATGTGCGTTTGGTTGGCTTTTGAAGAAGGGGCAATTATCAAATAGCCATCATCCTAATGAAAATAATCACCAAGGACACACATTTTGAAGAAATTTCATCAAGTTCACGCTTTATAATGACACCCCGTTTTTGATAAAGACACCACCCCATGCGACATAAAAGGGACAGCTCGCTGTCCCTTTTCCCCCCTGCTTTTTCATTTTTGTTTTCCTCTCAAAACTTTAAAATGAAATATCTTAAGATCTAGAACTCAAAAAAAAATAAAAATTTGAAACCACCGTTGTTTTCGTATCGTCAATACGAATCAAACTAGTAGCATCAACATATAATTTGGAACAAATTTGAGAAGTTCACATTTGTTACAAGTTCACAGTTGTTTTTGATAAGTTCACAATTATTTTTTACATTTGTTCTAATAACAATTAAGAGAAGTTTACGGTTGTTTTAGCTAAATTCATAATTTCTACATGAAAATGACTATTATTTACTTAATTTACATAATTTTTTTAGTTAAGTTCTAGTTGTTTTAGTTAAGTTCACAGTTATTTTAAATATTTTATAACCTTTATTTTGCAATTTTATGAGATTATTTGAACTATTTGTTAAGTTCAATGTTGTTTTTTGTTAAGTTCACAGTTGTTTTAGTCCTTTATGGCCTCTATTTTTGCAATTTTATGAGATTATTTGAAATAAGTTAGATAGAAAGGGGTGATAATCAAGTGTCAGATGTTCTATCTAAACTGGCTACTATTGACGTGGCAGATCCCAACTCTAACCCACTCATAGTCTTTGCCGAAGAATCTGGCTACGAGAGACTACGAGTAAGGCTCCTAGATGAAGAGAAGAGATGTTGGATTGATGACTACATAGACTTCATCGAAAATAGCCAGCTCCCGAAAGATGAAGCACGTGCTAGACTTATCAAGAAGAAATAAGTAAGGTTCACAGTGATGAAAGGAATTCTATACAGAAGATCATTCACAAAGCTCATGTTGAGGTGTGTCTATCCTAAGGAAACAGAAAATCTCTTGGCTGAAGTTCACGAAGGCATTTGCGGTGGTCACTCGGGGGACAGAATCTTAGCTGATAAAATCATCACACTGGGTTACTATTGGCAAAATCTGAGAGATGACGCGCAAACTTGCGTAAGAAAGTGTGACAAGTGCCAGAGATACTCCGACATTCCTATACTTCCAACAGTTGAGCAGACTCTTATAATACCTATGTGGCCATTTGACATGTGGGAAATCGACATTATCAGATCCTTTCCCCCGTTCGAGGTAATTGCAAGTATGTGATCGTGGCAGTTGACTACTTCTCAAAATGGATTGAAGCAAAGGCTTTAACAAAAATAACAGAGGAGAACACAATCAACTTGGGCGACAATGATTTTTTTTAAAAAAAATCAAATTTACTCTTGTGAGCAAATTTTTAAAAGGACATTCATTTTGGGTTAACATTGAACCTCTAGTCATGAAAATGCAATTTGTCCGACAAGATAAACAAGCAAGATAATTACTCGCTCCTCTCATTCCGTTTTGTCCCACTAAAGGTCTGCTCCTCAAATTTACTCTTGTGAGCAAATTTTTAAAAGGACATTCATTTTGGGTTAACATTGAACCTCTAGTCATGAAAATGCAATTTGTCCGACAAGATAAACAAGCAAGATAATTACTCGCTCCTCTCATTCCGTTTTGTCCCACTAAAGGTCTGCTCCTGAGTTTTTAAAGAAGAAAAGAGAAGAGAAAAGAAGAGAAGGGAAAGGAATTCAATTTCTTCCTTGATTGCTCCCGAGTTTAGGAAGAAAAAGAAAGAAAAAAAAATTAAATTACATGTTTATCCTTAATAAAAGAAGAAGAGTGTTTTATTTTCTTTCTTTCCAATTCCTCCCACTTTTAGAAGGAATTGAAAGGAAGGAAAATTTTTAAAAAAAATTCCCTCCTTTCCTTCCACTTCCCTTCAAGAAAAACTCGAGAACACAACCAGGAAGAAAATGTTTTAAATTTCCTTCCACTTCCTTTCCTTTTTCTCCTAATTTAAACTCAGGAGCGCACCGTAAAATAAAAGTTATACTCTTTATCTTTGATCCGTCCTACTAAAAGTATAATTTTCAACCCTTGATTGTCCACTAAAAAATAATAATTACTACACTTTACTAAAATAAAATATTTTAATACTTCTTTCGGTGGAACCTAATTAAAATAAATGAGATTCATTGCATACTTATAATTGCAATAATCATTTATTTACTACTCCCTCCGTCCCATCTCAAGGTTTAACCTTTTCTTTTTGGGTCGTCCCACCTCAAGGTTTAACTTCCTTAAATGGAAAGTTTTTTATATATTTATATCCTTATCATTTCCATATATTTACAAAAAAACCATTCTCTCTCCTATTTCCTACCACACATTCTCCCACTCATTCTCTCTCCTATTAAATATTTTTAACTTTTACATTCTCTCTCCTATTCCCTACCACACATTTAACTTTTACATTCTCTCTTTTCAAATTTTCTACCCACTTTAATTACATTTCTTAAAAAGCGTGTCCACCTCAACCTTGAGGTGGGACGGAGGGAGTATTATTTACCCTAATTTACTTTTTTACCTATTTTTTATATTGATGACACTTTTTAGTGAGACTATGAAGTACCCCTTTTTGCGAGGGAGGAATAAGGCCCATAGCACCAAGGCCAACAAGCCAAATCAATAAAACAAATAAAGATATAAAACATTATATACTCTCTCTCTCTCTCTCTCTCTCTCTCTCTCTCTCTCTCTCTCTCTCTCTCTCTTTGTCCCATTACAATCCACACACTTTTTTTTTTACGTCTCACTACAAATCACACATTTTCTAAAAAGGAAAGTTTTTATCACTATTCCCTCCACTCATTCTCTCTCCTACATTATTTTAATACTCACAACACCATTATAATTTACTATTCCCTCCACTCATTTTCTCTCATATTTTACTTTTACACTCACAACATTTATATCATTATTTTTTTCCTTAATTTACGCGTGAACAGTAACTGTACCATGTAATAATGGGACGGAGGGAGTATTTCATATAAACTATAAAGGAATTATCTCGATCAAAATTCCAAATAAACCCCCCTCTCTCCTTCCCTCACATTCTCGTTTCTCTCTACACCTCTCTCTTATTCTTCTTTTTCTTCGGTGACAAATTCGGCAAGACTTCGGTCGCCACACATTCTCAACCTCCTGCTCTCCATCTCTCTCTCTCTCTCTCTCTCTTTCTCTCCCTTTCTTTCTCTCTCGCTCTCTCTTTTTCTCCGTCTCTTTTTTCTCAGGTGACAAATCCGGCAAGATTACAGTCGCCTCAACTTCTCCATCTCCGGCATCAGTGGCCTTTCCAGCACCTCGCCTTTTCCATATCCGTTCTTCGTCGCTCTCAACCTCTACTTCTAACCATCTCCGACCAGATCCGACTATTGGAAACCTAGATCTGATCAAACTTCTGGCATTCCGTCATTGATTTCGAGATTCAACAGATCTAATCTGATACATTTAAGATCTTGTAATTTGAATTGGATTTTTTTTTTTTTTTTGCAATTTGTGTTTGTAATTTGTCATGTGGATAAATAGGTTAATATTATTGTACCGTTAACTATGAACATTTTTTATTATTTTGGGTTTTTATCAATAAGTCCCCGAGATTGAGTGAAATTTATCAATTAAAAATACAATACTTTCATATTTTATCTTAGAATCCTTAAGGGTCTGCTCCCGAATTTTTTAGGGAGAGAAAGGAAAGGGAAGGGAAGGAAGGGGAGGAAATGGCGGAACATTTTTTTTCTTCCATTTCTGCTCACACACGGGAGAATTGAAATGGAAGGAAATGAGCGCCCCTCACTTTCTTTCCTTTCCCTCCTCAAAAAAACTCAGGAGCATCATTAGGGAGGAAATCCTTTCACATTTCTTTCCATTTCCTTCCCTTCCCCTCCATTTTTAGATTCGGGAGCAGACTCTAAGTTAAAATCGATTTTATCGATAAATTACTCACCACTTTTATGTTATCTTGTAGTAATGCACGATCTAGCCTATCCATTCCAAGCTTGCTCAAAGCCAAAGAGCTCATCTGATAAATAAATTCAGATCATGACATATGAATCGCTTTCGATGATCTTCTGAGATGCATAGCAACATAAGAAACATATGTACCTTCATGTACCTTCATTATTGTTGTGCAATGTCTGCATTGTATCCACCCTACCATCTGAATTAAGTTTCCTTGAAACCATATGCCCCTGACATCACAAGAGGATTTTTATCAATTCATTTATTAAAAAGATGGGGGAGGCAAAACATCGAAAAAAGAAATATATATTGATATATACTCCCTTCGTCCCCGTAGAAGCTTCCCAGTTTGCCATTTTGGATATCCCGTTAAAAGCTTTCAATTTTTGTTTTTGGCAAAGAATCTTTACTATTCCCTTCACTCATTCTCTCTCCTATATTATTTTAATACTCACAACACCATTATAATTTACTATTTTCTCCACTCATTCTCTCTTCTATTTTCAAATTACACTCACAACATTTTTTTTTCCACCCATTTCCTTAATTTACGTGCAATGCCAAAATTGAACACCTTCGACTAGGATGGAGGGAGTATGTAGTAGAAGTGCAGTACAACAACAGGACTAGAATTATAGCCGGTAATCAGAAGCTATGATGCAATGGAACCACAGAATCCTAAAAAAAAACTACCTTGTTGTGAATTCCTCTAGAAAGCATGTTAGTTGCTTGACCCATAGCTGAGTCTGCTTCTTTGTGTTCTTCAAATGTCAACTGTACCAACAATAACAATATAAGAAACATACTAAAAAGCCAAAAATAAAAATGATTTTACAAGTGAAATTAATCAAATTTTTGTGTGTGTGTTGTGTGAAATTGATCAAACTTTTGGATGAACATTTAACATATTTATATGTAGTTTTCAACTGTGAAATTAAACAACTGTATAATCATACAATTGTGAAATCAATTGATAAATGATTTTACAATTGAAAAATAAAAAATGATACAACTGTAAAATCACACAAATGTGTAATCATACAATTGTGAAATCAGACTAACTAGAGGTGTGAAAATTGATAAATGAATATCTCAGTTTTACACAATTATGAAAAATTGATAAACGAATATCTAAGTTTTACACAACTGTGAAATCACAACACTGTTAAATACTCAACTGTGAAATCAATTAAGCAATAATTTTACAAGTGAAAAATTAAAAATTACACAACTATGTAATCATACAACTGTGAAATCACGCAACTATAATATCAATTGATAAACTATTTTACAATTGAAAAATGAAAAGTGACACAACTGTGAACCCAATTGAGAAACTATTTTACAAGTGAAAATGAAAAATGACACAACTGTGAAATCACACAACTGTGTAATCATACAACTGTGAAATCAATTGAGAAATGATTTTACAAGTGAAAAATGAAAAATGATACAATTGTGTAATCATATAAATGTGAAATCACACAACTGTATAATCATACATCTATGAAATCGTTGGGAAATGAAAAACAATTTTTTCAATTTTTTACAAGTGAAAAATAAAATTCTTATTTTTAAATTTGAATCATATCTTGAATGTACTTTGATTCAATTTGACGATACGATTAATAAGGTGGTTTCAGATTATTTTTTCAATCTAGATTTTAAGATATTGCATTTTAAAATTTTGAGGGAAAATCAACTTATTATAATTGTGAAATCACATAATTGTAAAATCATATAACTTTGAAATCACACAATTGTGAAAAATATAGTGGCATGGGCAAAATGATCCGGTGACTTATTGACGAGATTTGAAAATGTCAGTATTTAAAGGCAATGTTCGTTTGGCTAAAGGATTTATTGGTCAAAGCCTCTTATTTTTTTGTTCTAATGTATGGAATTTGTAAATTGAATGTGTTTATGCAATGAATGTGTTCATGTGATTGGGTGTTTATGTATTTGTTACATAAAATTATTATTTTTTATGAAAATCAAGTTGAACAATATAAATCAAGATACGAACATGGGCTTGTCCGGGTAAGGCTCAAGTGGATTGGTCCCTAAACATAATCCATCAAGTCTCAGCTACGAGGGAAGACCTGGGCTTCCTTGTCTCTCTATCTCGTCATTCCCTAAGGCCGTCCAAGGCCCAAACAGACGACATGACCAAAGCCCAGTCCAAGGGCCGAGGAGACCTCCCTCCAAGGCCGAGATGTTCTCCCTTGAGAACGAGGAGGCTTCCTCGGCTGTGACATCATCACGACAGGCGTCCCATTTATCTTTCATCCCTTCCCCGCCTTCTCGTAAGCCGACCAGGCTACATAGGACGAGGAACGGGCATCTCGCCGTTCGTGCAGAGTTACGGCTTATGTAGCCCTAATCAAATAAGGATACTAAGCGGTTACAACCTCTTAGGATTGTAACCTCCTATACCAATTCAGATACAATAAGGACTCCTCAACGGATATAATCCTCATAGTATTATACCTTATCTCTTTACAGTCCAAATTCAACATGGATTCTACCTATTTATTCCTATAAATGCAAGCCATATATCAGATTATTTGGTACGTGATCTCTCTGACTTGTAACTCTGTCAATTTGATTTCTCTCTATACACACGTGAACTTACTCTCACGCCGGAGGGCCTTCGCCGGAGAAGCCCCGACTTATTTACATTTCTTGTTTCTATTTCAGGCTATTCAATCGCCGGAGTACAACCGACCGCTGGATTTGGGCTGATTCGATCTTTTTGGCAGCATCACAAGTTATTTTCTATTTAAAATTAGGTGTCATATTTTATGTATAACACTAATTTAAGTCTTATAGTTAAAATAATTTTATTTATTCTCTTAAAAACTGAAAATAAAAATTGAAAAAATTACTCCCGTACTTTATGGAAATCAACTTGTTTTGGCCCAAGGGCCAAGGGTGATAAGCCCTAAAACGATTACCCATTCGAAACGGTTTTTGTTTAAGAAACAGTAGCAATATTGGAAGGTGTCACCTTCATTCAACCAGAACCATATTGAATTAGATACGTTCTCTGATACACAATCCAAAGAAATACTGCATTTGTATGAATCTCTGACAATCGGCAGCCACGTTTCAGTCCGTTCTTCGTTTTCGTAAGCTCTATATCATCTCTGCTGTAAATGTAATCCCCTGTATATTTGTTCATTAATCGCTCTCCAGTTAGTTTTTCCGCTAGATTTTTCCCAACATTTGTGAATTTTTCGTGTTTTGTTTCTCATCTTCGGTGTTCTCGACTGCAAAGTAAATGGAATGTTATGTAGAGTTTGTATAATTTAATTGATCATACAATGTTTTTGTTTTTCATCCTACTTCTTAGTTTTAGAATTGGGTAAGAAGTAGAAAGAGCTCCATGGGTGACCGTGTGCTTGGACTGGACCGAGAAGACTACATTGGAGGTTTCACCTTAAAACCAATTAGTGGTAACGGGAGGAGTCCGTGGACCTACCTTGGTTGTAAAGGGGGCATTTGCCCCCCTTTGGTTTTCTAAAATTCTGTTTATGTAGTGTAAATATTTTTAAAATGTTGTGGTTTTAGTGCAATTTAGTGATACCTGCCCCCTTTTGTGTGAAGAAAAAATTCACTATTTTCTTTTCAAACTAATCAGAACTCAAGCCGTAGGCAACTGGTTTAAGGCAAGTCTCCTCCTCAATTTGATATGCTCGTTGTTTTTCAAACTAATCAGAAACTCAAGCCATAGGCTACTTTTACAGAGTGAATAAGCTTCTTCGATTGATATCAATAACAAGGCTTTGTAGTAAGTTTGGGACTGAATGCCCAATATAATCTTCCTGTTAAGGACACTTATTGGACATAACAAATATTTTGACAGTTTTAAGCATTACAATGACACTCGGAAGTCGGAAGTATTTGCAAAGGCTCTCAAGTATGATAATAACAATTATAATACTAACAACAAATTAAGGTAATAACTTTTGACTGCTTAACCCCCTGAAACTTCTGGTTACAATTGGACCTTCATATGCATGACAAAAGTGTTATGCAGTATATTTGAAATAATTTCACTTTTATATTTTAGGGAAGGGTAGTTCACCCTGATAAAAATCCTGGGCATCCGAAAGCTGCTCAAAACTTTCAGGTAACGTGCCTTGCCTTTAATAATTTCTTGTTTTGTACTCTATGACAAACATGAAAAATCTGGAATACCTCAGTAAGTCTCAATATTGTAAAGAATTTGAAAAACATTTTTTTTTTCAACTTCTGCTGTATTTGGTATGTTTTTGAAAGTGATTTCTTTGAGGACTATGTTGGCAACTTGCATTGCCTACTATGTCTTCCGTGGAGGCTGAAATGGAGTCACAACCCCCTGAAGTCCATAGGCAAAAAGTTCAAGAGAAGATGAAGCTATGTTACTTTGGAGTTTTCACCCTTACGTGGAAGGTCAAACTGATGAGCTCGTAAATTGGGCCACATCAGAAGCTCGACGTCTTTCACAAGCTGGTAAAACATTTTCTTCCCCTCTGATATTAACTGTGTTTGTAACCCCTTAATGGGAGGAATGCTAGAGGCTAACGAAAATCTTGAACTCACCTGGTTGGGCTTATCTTTTCCAAATTGTGTCTAATGAAATGGTAACTTCACATTGATGAACTAAGCAGGTGCATCATTATCTCTAGATGCACTTTTGCTTGGAAAAAAACTCCATCAGTTAGCGATGGATCCACTCTTTCATAAAGAATGTAAAAAGGTTGAAGCGTTAGAACTGTAATCTATTCTTGTTTTATGTTGCTAATATAGTGATGGTGAGTTTGCTAGGTGACTAAGCGAGTTAGCAAGATGAGAAAAGGGAAGATGATTTTGATCTTGAAAGACTAATCTGTCTTTGTTTCGCTAGACTAAGAAATTAGCTACTTACTTCAAGTTGATCGATCCTCTGCTTAACATATAAAGTGATGGCAGTCTGACAGTACTGTTTAGAAGTTGAAATATATATGCATGAAACAATCTATCAATATCTCAAAATGTAAGATGAGATTTAAAGTCCAAGATGTTCTTTATAAGTGAATATCTCGTTATTTCGTCGGGGCATTCTGTTTAAATGAACCCAGAAACTGTTGATTAGTTTAAGAACTACCTCAACAAACTGTAGTTCTTCTGCCTAATGTATAAATTTCTAAATATAGGACATCCAGCAAAAGTACATTCAACTATACTTAAATTTCGCAGACCACCACACTTGTAAATCATAACAACGAATGCTTAATTCTGCAATTTGATGAGGTCAAAAGTAAACACAAGTAATGATCATCTGATGTTCAAGACATGGATAGAGCTGGACGGACAGAGATGTGTAGTAGGGCGAAGGAAGGTTGTTGCATACTCCCTATGTCCCATAATGATAGTCCCATTTGATTATTCAGACATTTTAATGTAAGTATTTTAAATTCCATCACTAACCTTGATGAGTTTTAATAAGTACTCCATTGCTCACTCTTCTTCCCTTGGTTGGCTCTCATCCTTTCCTCTCTCCCCTCTTCTTCCTTGGTTGGCAATTTTGGAAGCTCAATGATTTTAACCTAACAATTTTGAAAATGCGACTATCTTTTTGGGACAAACAAAAATTGAAACGTCGTTACGGGATGAAGTTTATGGGACATGTCTTCCTGATGAAGCTGGGATAAAGAGACACGGTTCCGCTTACACATTTTGAATCAGGCTATTAATCTAGCCTGTAATTTTTGAAGCAGGCATAAGGAAAATTTGGTGAACTGTTAGGGTACAGGACATGAAAACAGAATTCATAGATGAGTAATGCTAAAGTTACAAAAAAAGTGTTAAAATTTATTTGCTTACAAATAGTGTTATCAAAAAATTATTGGATGTTGTGTTTGTAGGACCCACTACTCATTAATTCAACATCCAATTAATTTCTGCCAACTATTTTTGTAAGCAAAATTTTGTAACAATTTTTTGTAACCCTAGCATTGCTCTTCACAGATTGGCTCTTCTATTTTTACCACACCCAAATCGGGGAAACTGTTAAAAGAGAAACAGAAAACAAAACAAGAACAAAAAAAATACAGTCATATATATATTGGGAAAAAAATCCATTTGCTAATTAGCTTAACACGTTTATGGGAAACAAAAGAATACCAGTAGGAAATAACCTGGGACATCACCTGAACAGGCATTCTCATCTGTATTTTATACTCCCTCTATCCCAAAATGTTTGTCCTATTTGACTTTTTTTTTAACTTTGACCACAAATATATGACAATTTAATTATATTCATGAAATTCTAAAAATTCCTATTGATTCACCATTAATATTATTATCAACAACTTTTAGAATTTCATGAACATGATTAATCTCTCATAAATTTGTGGTCAAAGTTCAACAAAAAAGTCAAATGGGACAAACATTTTGGGTCGGGGGAGTACTTGCTACCAACTCCAAATTTGAAATATGGGGTTGTGTTATTCAGCAGGCACTGAACAGGTTGATTATTTAAGCCACGTAATGACGTACTCTCTCTTTTACAAAATGAATGTCCGAAAAAATTTCAAATTTGCTCTTGATCAAGAGCAAGTTTGAAATTTTTTTGGACTAAATTTTTTTGAACATTCATTTTGGGACGGAGGAAGTAATAATGTTTAGATGTTCAGGACTATCTTCTTCTTGTATGTCTTGGCTAGTATTGGAGTCCCATTTCCCAACTTGCAACTGTGAGGTCTATCAGTTTACCAGATAGACCAAATATTTCATTCCACAAATGCCCTTTTCATTTATTTGTAACTATTATGATCCATTGTGCTTCATCTACAATGATAATGTTACTTGTTTTCCATATCATTGTGCAAAATTGAAGATTATGTTGGGCATTTAAGATTCAAAAACATCATTAAACTTGGTTGTCTAGAATGCAACAAGTTATAGTTTCATCCAGCATTCAAGCATATTCTTCTATATAATACTAAGCTTTACTCATTTTTTGTTATATCACAGAGTGCGAAGGTGATTTATAAAAGAGAGAGCTGTTTGCTCCATGAAACTGTGGTAGATGGTGCTACTCCAACTCCATCCAAGTAATACCGGTCTTCAGTTTTACTTGTACTGTACATTAAATTGTTTGATCTCCAAAAAAAAAAAATTTTTTTTAAAAAAAAAAGATCTCCAAATTTTCTTAAAATTGTGGCTACATTACATCTATTTTTTTAAGGAAGTCAACGATTCTTCTTTGTCAGAAACATAGTATTCCCTCCGTCCCAAAATGAATGTCCGTTTTGTTTTGATCCATAAATAAAGGGACATTCATTGGGACGGGGAGAGTAGTTTTTTTTTTACCAGAAGTTAGAAAAATGATAAAGATTATTTGATAGAAAGTTGATGATAACACTGGCCATTGTTGTCAGCAAAAGGCCCTTAAACTAAAATTAGTGCTCCAAATTGAAAACGATGCTGCCCACTTTAGTTGGTGCAAAATCAAAGCATCAGATAAAGAAGAAGTTAACAGGCATCCCCAATTTCAACGTCACTCATATATTATTTGGTCTTCAACACTCAATTATCTAAAATGAGAAAGAAATAATGGAGTGTTCCAGGCTTAAACTGTGTTGGTTAATCTCCAGAATTTTTTTAATATATCGTCCGATATTAATTCAAATGAGGAAAGACTCTGGTACCAAAAAATTAAAATCATAAAATTTGGAAGAAACATGCAGAAGGAACAAGTTGTCAATCCTTTTTGCATACGCATCTTTTTCGTTTTAATACTAATTCAATTCAGTTACCTCTATTATTATCATTTCTTTCTTTAGAACGGAGATGAGTTTTTCAACGGCAATGTTGACAAATTTTCAGGTACTCCAAATTTGAACAACATCATTATATCAAATGGAATGGTACGTTGCTACATATATCAAATCAGGTATGTCGACTACCTCCGTAGCATTTTGCAATTTTCTTTTCAATGTATTAATAGTTGTATTGCAGAATAAATAAATTAAACGAACCCTTTACGCCCAAATTCTCTCTTTTGATCATTTTCAAAATTTAGTAAAATGGTATTGTTTTAAGGTAAAAAATAACAACTTGATAATCACTCGTAACGGTTACTTTTAACAAAGTAACAACTATCTATAGTATAAATGGAAGCTCCACTATGAACAGTTCTTTTCCAGGCCAAATAAATCTCCATTTCGCTCCATTATTTTTGTCCCTTTCCCATTTTGCCTTAAAAAAATTAAATTAAAAAAAAAAAAAAAAAAAAAAAAACAAAACGCTGGCCTGACACGGGCTAAAAGTATTTAATAAATTTAAGACACTTTTTCAGTATATTTTTTGTGCCAAAGTAACAAAAATATCACAATCTTCAAACTTAGGTTTCTTTTCATGTTGGAGTTCTCCATTTCTGATTCTTAAAGCTATAAGAGTGGATGAATTTTACCAGGTAAAATTTGCTCCAAATGATCATTGGATCAAGCAAAAAAATTTACTTAAACTAGGGGAGCTGTCCCCAGGAAGATTCAAATTTCTTTAAAAGAAGAAATGAATTAATATTAAAAAAGAAGATAGTGAGTGATGTGGTAGTCTTTATTCTCCACCAGTGTCCTTTCAGTGATGTATTTGGTACCTTGTCCTTGTCGTTATAGATAATTGGGAGCACTACTCATTCAAATACTTATTTTATGCCCCCAAAAAAATTAAACCTAATTTTCACTCAATCTTCTGCTCCAAAAGAAATGTCATGTTTTTTTTTTCTTTCCATCCCAAAATAAGTATCGCATTTTCAAATAAGGAAATTGTGTGAGCGCAATTTACTATGATATAAACAATGTACAAATAAGTAAAACGTATTTATAATAATGTTTGACAAATCAACTGCAACGCTTATTATGGAATATATTATCTACCTACAATCTACAAAAACCCTACAGTTATCATCTCGAATTAAGCCTTTTGTTTCCAAGTGGCCAAACTGCATTTTTCCCTTTTGTGGCTGCATGTAGTTGGCTAGTTAAAAGCACTAAAATCAAATTAATTTGAATCTTCCTTACCAAATTATTGTATATGCTTTCAGTCTTTTACCACTCTTTGCTATAGATTCATTCTTTTGCTAAGAGGTTAATTGCATAATTTGCATTGTTATTACTCGATTTGTCCCAAAGATGGTATTATTTGATAAATCGAATTCGTTTATGCCTTATCCATATGCTCTGTAAGTTAAATAATCAATTTACGCTCATCCGTGTGGTTGTTAGACATGATTAGTCGAAGAATGTGTTTCTATACCTACATATATACATGTACCCGTGTTAGATAAGATTAAGGTACATGCATGCGAGTTGCGACAATCTTTCAAAATTAAGAACATATCTAGAAAATAATTTACTTGACTGTCATGATCCATCCTATATTTATTTTTCTTATGTGGGTGATGTGATTAATATTTTGTGTCTAATTAAATTCGCACTCGACATACTTTACAAGTGATCAATGAATAAGGTCGTTGTTCAAAAAGAAAAAGAACACTATTAATAAAGATTTCAGCTTCATAAAGAGAGCATTATTGAGATAACTTTTGATTAGGGTCCATTCACCCCATTAGTGGTATTAGTTAATGAAATGTAATAAAATAATCCGCTAACTCCAAGACTTAGTGCTCCAACAAACAGCAAAGTGGTTCCCTTCACCTTTTGTGTTTGTAAACTTTAAGAAAATATTGTTTTCGTTCTAAAATTGATTTCCATTTTTGTTGTTAACCACAAAATAAAAATGAACATTCATTTATGGACGGCGGGTGTATTAAAAAGGGAAAACGTAGAAGTATATTAAATTATCCATTTCTTTGGCTTTATCCACTAGTCTTGCCAATCTTTATTTGGTAAAAATCTTAATGCCCTTCACTTGTACTTCATTAATATAGAATCAAACAAAGCATCATTTATTCTATTCTGTGTCTTCTGAACAAATTCTGAAAAGTGTTTCTGGGAGAGAGAGAGAGAGAGAGAGAGAGAGAGAGAGAGAGATTTAAGCAAAGTTGATGAAACATGGGTCTTATTCTTCTTAAGAAGATTTGCTTCCTTTTCCTTGTCATTTCAGCTTCATTTGTTTCAACTTCTTTTGCAGGTCAATATATATTACTCTCCTTTTATAGTTTTATCTTGAATATTTTCCTTATGAAAGTGCAAGGCATGTGATGAAAGAAAATAACTTTTCATCCCAATAAAACCTTTTTGCATGTTCTTGTACTAGATGATATGTACATTCATTAATATGTTTAATTACCATTATAGGCGGGCGATCGAGTTTTATTAGCAAAGAAGGAAATGGTGCAACAATTAATCAGGTAACTATTTACTTGGCGCGCATTAATTATCAGTCTCATACACTGAATCACCCCCCCCCCTCTCTCTCTCTCTCTGAGTGTACACAATGTACTATTTTCCACAATATAGCATTTAGGGTTTATTTGCTTACTGATTGTTCATCAGGAGGAAATTCAAGTTTACGATGAAGTGATCCAGGAAAGAGCTCTAAGGGCAAACACAAAAGATTATGGGAGATACGATCCAGCACCAGCGCTTGGGAAGCCTCCATTCAAGCTCATCCCTAACTGATCGATTCATCATAGCCATCCGATCCAAACATCAACTATCACTACCGTATGCATGCAGTTTCTAAGTTAATAAGGAATGCCTCCATAATGTCCAAGAATACCACTCCCTTCGTCCCAAAAGAATATCAAAAAAAAATCAAATTTGCTCGAGCAAATTTGAGATTTTTTTTACATTAATTTTGGGACGGAGGGAGCAGTAGTATGCTTGCTTTGTATAATATACATATAATGATATAAATATATACTCCAATTATCTCCATTTTCTTGGGGCAGTACTGGATGTGTTATTTAAGTTGAAGGAAGATGCACAAATAGTAATCTGATCATGTTAATCTACGTAATCTGGATTAATTATGTCAAAAGTACTTTGTAATATCTTTGTGTTGTAAACATATTTTCTTGAGTTTCGCTCGTCATGATTTTTTTCCTTTTTTTAATTTTTTAAATTATGATTATTTTTTTTTTCTGTCTGAGAATCATTCATCAGTAATGTCCAAATCATGTTGAGGTGGTGGAGTCGTTTTTGACCTCCTTTTTGAAGATAGGAGTATCACTTTTACCAACCTTAAATTTAGGAATACATTTTTACCAAAAAAAAAAAACTACAATCAATTACTATTCTCTCCGTCACGTATAAGATTTCACAAATGAGTTTTTCATGAAAATTAAGAAAATGTGCAAGTGTTGTGAATAAATCTGATGATGGTAAAATTGAAAAAGCAATGCATAAACTCATTATGGATCATTTTGGTTATTCGGTTTGAAATTGGAATACGGATTACTCCCTCATCCCATAATATATTGCACTTTTTCGTTCGTATCAAATAAATGTCATGTTTTTTAATAAGAAAACAGAGTAGTGCAATTGTAGTGCAATTTTATCATTATATAGTGTAATTTTATCATTATAGAAGTAATGTACTAAGTAGTAAAGTATACTATTTTTAAGAAAGTTGACAAGTTAATTGTGAAATTTATTCCGGAACAACGAGAGTGTATAAAGTATATTCCTTCCGTCCAGTATAACCTTCCCAATCGCTATTTGCACAAGAATTAAGAAAAAATATAGTAGAATAGATGTTGTAAATATGAAAGTTGAGGTAGGATCGTATGACAGAGAAAGTGGGGTATGAAATAATAATTGAATTGTTGTTGTGAATATAACACGTACTCCCTTCGTCCCAGCTCACTTGACACTTATTTTCATTTTGGGCCGTCCCAGCTCACTTGACACCGCCTAAAAATAGCCTAATTTTTATATTTTTATATTAGATGGACCCCACCACTCATTCTCTCTCTTTATTTTTCACCACTCAATTTATTCAACCAACACTACTATTTATCCCACTCATTCTCTCTCTTCATTTTCTACCACACATTTTTTTTATTTTATTCTTTTTTCTTAATTCTTGTGCCCACCTCTTGGGTGTCAAGTGAGGTGGAACGGAGGGAGTATATCTTATTAATATAAAAATAATAAAATATTTCTATTTCAGAAATTATGTAGTTTGTAATGGAACACCCAACAAAAAAATGTGTAGTTTGTAGTCGGACAGAGGGAAGGGAGTATATATATATGAAGGTTTTAGATTTATGTAATCTTAAAGTAAATACCCATTGTTAATGATAAGATTACATAAATGTAGAAGTATTGGGTAAATGGGTTGGGTTGATGAATTGGGTAATTATTAAGTTGGATTGGGCCGCTTAGGAGAAGATAATGGGTTAAGAATATATATTGATAGATGGAGTAACATCTTTTATATTCAACATCCTTTAAAGATATATACTCCCTCCGTCCCGGCAGAAGCGTCACTTTTTACCCAAAATGGCGTCCCGTTTATAGCGTCACCCTTTCCTAAAAAGGAAACTTTTATTAATATTTTATTATCCCATCCACTATTCCCTCCACTAATTCTCTCTCCTCTACACTCACAACACTTTTAAAATTCACTATTTTCTCCACTAATTCTCTCTCCTATTTTCAAATTACACTCACAACATTTTTTCTTCCCACACTTTTCCTTAATTTGCGCGCCACCCCTAAAAGGGTGACGCTTCTACTGGGACGGAGGGAGTATTGCTGATGGGCTGGCAAATCTTCCTCCTTTGTTTCAACTTTTAAGATCCAGTGAGCCACTAACTAACTGAAGCTTAGGCCCATTGTGTCATCACCTGAACCCATCAAAACCATCGGCAGCCAACGTCAATGTTTAAATACACCCACCAACTTGATTATTTTAGGATTTCAAAAAACAAAATAAAAATCTAAAAAACCTTATTCAAAAATGCAACATAGTTTAGAAATGAATAAAAAAGAAATTAGTTAGTATGAAAAGTGGTCTCATTGAATATAAGATAGAGAATGAGTGAAAGAAATAGTAAGAGAATTGTTATTGTGAGTATGACAAGTGGATATTATTGAATATAAAAATAATATAAACTTATCATTTTGAGATGTTATAATTATAAGTCGAATGAAATGTCCAAATCCAAAATGAAAAATTGTACTAAGTCAAATGATGAGACAAAGAGAATATTATTATATAAAAATTTCAAATTATTTCGAGAAAAATTTGAAAAAATGATTTGTTCTAAAAATAACTTAATGATCAAATTCTCTTTATTACGAGACAGAGTCAGAGAGCTGAGAGAGGCAGTATAATATCTTCAGGAAAGAGAGAGAGAGAGAGAAACAGTGGCGCAAACGACACCTGTTGAGGGCAGCACAATCACATCACACTTTTGTAATGGACATTTTCAATTTCATGTGCCAATTTACTTTTAAACCCTTCATGTTTTTGGTATTGGTTTCGTTGACCCACCAACCACCTTACACTAAATTCAACCACGTCATCTTTTTATTTTCACATTCTATTTCTAATTAAACGGTTGTGATTGCCGTGAAGAAATTGATTTCTGTCTTGTATACTTGACTTCTGATTCTCCCTCTCACACGTATATCACTTTTATATGTATCATATTTTATTATATTATCGGTGATTTAATTGTAATAAATTATTAAAGTTGACATCATTATGATATTGTTATTATATCATTATTGATATATAACAATTGAATCACCCAGTGATACATAGTGTAGATTATAAAAGTGGTAAACATGATCTCGACTATGAAGAAATTTGGGCAACAATTCGACTTGTATTTCATATCGGTTCAATTATTTTAATCTCGACAAATTTTTAAAATATTTAAAACTAGTAAAAGCCCGTGTCCGAGGACACGTGTTTTTTTTTTTTTAATTTAAAAAAAAATTAAAGAGCAAAATGAAAAAGGGACAACTTAGTGAGATCAAAATAAAAAATTTGACATTTAGTACTGTTCATAATGCTGTTCATCCATTATACTATACTCCCTCCGTCCCAGCCATCTTAGGAATTTTTCATTTGGTGTGGGAATTAAGGAATATTATTATAGTATTAGGAAAGAGAATGAGTGGAAGAAGTGTTGTGAGTGTGAAAAATTAAATAGGAGAGAGAATGAGTGGAGGGAATAGTGATGGAATTATTGTTGTGAGTATGACAAGTGGGTCCCATTTAATATAAAAGTAATATAAACTTTCCATTTTGAAAATTCTTAAGATTAGTGGGACGTCCAAAATGGAAAATTTTTTTAAGATCGGTGGGACGGAGGGAGTAGATATTTTGCTATTCAAGCTTGTGCACAATCTGGATCCGGCCCTTGATTGATACACCCGACTTCTAACTTCTGCAAAATCCCATTACTATAAAAGCTCCAATTTTGAATGAATCTTTGACTTAAATGGACATTTTTTTTTATTTTTATAATTTTTTATAATCAAAATAATTGACACATTTTTACAAGGAAACACTCATTTTAGTGTAATTTTACGATAATACAAGCAATATATAAACAAGTTAAGTTAAATATTTATTTTGCGACGAATTAATTTATAATAATATTTAGAATTTTATACAGTAATCAAATCTTTAGATATTTTTGTATCATAATAAATGCCAAATTATTAAACGTTTAAAGTAATGTGTCTATATATTTATACTCCAGGACTAAAATTTTGCACTAGTTCATTGGAAGAATTGAATTGCCATTGCATTCAATTATAAATAAATAGAGTATATCGAGATTTGTCGCAATAAAAAAAAAAAAAAAATAACCATAGTCTCTCAATAAAGGAGAAAATTTCATAACCCTAAAAAAAAAAAATTAGAAATCCAAGACTTTCAATTAGGGATGACAATTTGACCGAATCCGATTCGAAATGGATGTGATCAGTTAGAACCGAAAATATGTGAGGGGGCCTTTGATCAGAATCTGTAACCGGTTGTGCAAGAACTTGTGCAGCGGGTTGTTCAAACAACTGTTCAGACAACTGTTCAGGCTGTGCATCATGTTGTTCAAACAACTGATCAGACAATTGTTCATGCAGCTGATTGTCTACATGAACATTGTCTTCTTCATAGGCAACTTCATCTGTAGACGGACAAAGGAAAATGTCTGAATATGTATAGGCTTTTTCTGGATCAGTCCAATCACTAGCAAAGGAAAACTCTTTTTCCACAAAGACAACATCGCGAGAAATGAGCATTTTGTGCTCATCAAGATCATACACTAACCAACCTTTCTTCACAAACGGATACCCCAAAAAACACATTGCCTGCTTCGACTAGCAAATTTATCATTATCTCTTCGAGAATAATGAACATAACACAGAGAACCAAAAACCATAATGTGTTTGTAAGAAGGGGATTTTCCAAAAAGAATTTCATAGGGGGTTTTGCCATTCAATAATTTCGAAGGGGTGCGTTTAATAGTGTCCTGCCGCTAATACACACTCCCCCCAAAATTTCACCGATAATTTTGCTTGAAACATTAAAGCACGAGACACATTCAAAATATGCCTATGCTTTCTTTCCACCCTTCCATTTTGTTGGGACATACGAATACAAGTGGTGTGGTGCTCAATGCCATTTTTAATAAAATATTTTTCTAAACAAGTAAATTCCGTCTCGTTGTCATTCCTAATTTTCTTGACACGTTTATTAAATTGCCGTTTGACCATGACTAGAAAATTTTTCAAAATTTGAGAAACATCACTTTTGAATTTAACCAAGTAAACCAATACGGCACGAGAGCAGTCGTCCACAATGGTCAAAAAATAAACGGCTCCACATATTACAGGCTTTCGATAATCACCCCAAATATCACAATGAATTAAATCAAAAATTTCAATAGAATTATTGTCACTAAGCGAAAAATTATCCCTATTCTGTTTGGCTTGACAGCAAATCTCACAAACGTCTTTATCAATACTACTACGATTAATAAAAAGCAATAAACCAATCACTTTACTTGATGGATGTCTAAGTCGCTAATGCCACAACTGATAGCTTCCAGATTCTCTAATGTTACAAGCTTGTATCACTGTTGATCCCCTTAAGTAGTACAACCCCTCGTCTTGTTCACCTGTTTCAATCAAAATCTCAGTGGCTCGGTCTTGTACAACACACAATTTGTCAGAAAAATGCACTATATGATTGGAATCATTCAATAATTGAGAGACAGATAAAAGATTGCAGTTGAATATGGGAGCATATAAAACGTTTTTTAAACGCAGACGTGATCCGATGGCAACATCTCCTTCTTTTGTGACGATCATATATCTTCCATTGGGCAATCCTATGTGGTTAGCCTCAATCTGTCATACGTTCTCCAACAGAGCAATATTACCTGTTATATGTCGATTAACTCCACTATCGACTAGCCAAGGTTCATTATTTGTCTTACCATTCATACTCCTAGTTGTGCGGTCAGTTGTTCGATCAATTGTCTGCACATACTCCTTGAAGTGAGTCCATTGTTCAGGCGTGAACCCCAGCAAGTCAGCCTGATCATCATCTGTCATCCCAGCAGCTCCCTCACCGCTAGTATGCACCGTGTTGACTCGTGGATTGAATCTTCCCGTAGCCGAAGTATTTCCGCCTCGTCCCTTCATGTTCCTTAAGCGCTGTTCTCCCCACCAATCTGGATATCCCACCAGCCTGTAGCATTTATCTACATCATGTCCCTTTTTCTTGCAATGAGAACAAACATCAATGCTCGCTTCCTTTCTCTCTATATTCGAACCACTTGTACGATCAGTTATGCGGTCAGTTGTGCGCATACTTGATCCAATAACTGCCCAATGTTAAAGCCGGGCGAGCCTTTGGATAATTTTCATGCAGGCTGTCCCGGACTCTTTCTTCTCATGCAACCATGGAATATGCCTTATTTACATTAGGCAAAGGTTCTGTGTTCAGTATGGAGGATTTCACGTTCTCAAACTTCGGTGCATCAAGCCCCATAACGAATTGGTGAACCCTCTCGTCTTCACTTCGTTGAACTAGCTTCGTGCTAATGTTACACCTGCACCCTGCACATAAATAAGTCAGGAGTGCATCAAAGTCATTCAACTCGTCCCATAATTTCTTCACGCGACCAAAATAGGCCGCCACACTTTCACCTTTTTGTTGCTTGCAAATTGCTAGATCCGCCTTCAATTGTTGAATCCTAGGTTCGTTTCCAACCGATAACCACTTCCGCAAATCGTCCCATAACGTCTTCGTATCATCCACATAACTCACCGTGGAACGAAGGCTTGGCTCAATGGTGTTAAAAATTCATGAAACTTTCATTAAGTTTACCGTTTGCCAATGTTCCAATTCATCTTTCATGGTGGATTTTTCAATGGTTCCATCAATGAAGGCTGTTTTTGTCTTAGCCCTCAATGATCCCTTGAAAACCCTAGCCCATTCTTCATAATTCTCGCCCTTCAATTGAATGTGGGTGAGAATCATTCCTGGATTGTCACTTGTCGAAAGAAAATATGGAGATCGCCTCTCATCCATAGTTTTCTTTTCTCCGCTAGCCTCGGTGGTCATGGCCGGACCTAAACCATGCTCTGATACCAAGTTAGAACCGAAAATATGTCAGGGGAAAATATTATTTCACTCCTTAAAAAAATACAATTGATACAACCCTATATATACACAATATTTCTACTTTGACTAGAATTATATCATAACTATATACTCCCTCCGTCCCGGTCAAAAAGCCACAAATTTCCATTTTTGACGTCCCATTTAAAAAGGCACTTTTCCAAAAAGGAAAGTTTTTATTACTATTCCACCCACTCATTCTCTCTCCTACTTTACTTTTACACTCACAACGTTCTCTTTCTTACATCACCTTCCACTCATTCTCTCTCCTATTTAATTTTTCATACTCACAACATTTAAACTTTTTATCTTTCCTACATCACATTTCTTATTTTGCGTGCATGGCTAGTTTTGTGGCTTTTCGATCGGGACAGAGGGAGTATTCTACTTTCCTACTTGAAGAAGAAGTCTACCTAAATTACATATCTTACATAAGGAAACAAGATAACAAGGAAAAGGAAAAGATATTTGACAAAATATCTTCTTAACATGATCCGATCCGAAAAAAATAGAGTTTCGTTTTCAATTTTTAAAATATGATCGGGTTCGGATCGGGTTCGTCACACTGGTTATCCGCCCTGATCTCGACCCGACCCGACCATCATAAATAAAAGGTTAATCTTAAATATAAATAAAATATGTTTAACATTTTCCTAAATTGTATTTCTTTATTTGTTGTGTTTGTAATTGAGATTTTGATGATTTTGAACTATTCTCTATAAAACATTCAACATTATGCTTAAAAATAAATTTCACTAAAACAAATTTATCTTAAAAAAATAGAGTTTTAATATGATTTGGGTCGGGTCGGTCACGGGTTCTTAAGCTTTCTGTGGGGTTCGGATCAGCTAATTTGAAATTCGGATCAGATCAATTCGATCTGAACCTGACCCGTTGCCATTGCTACTTTCAATAATAAAAGAGATAAAATAATTATATGATAAAAGTAGAAAAAAATCACAAAAACACAATTATTTGTAATGTTAATATGATTACAAAAAAAATACTCCCTCCGTCCCACGAAAATATGCATTTTTTGGCTTAGTGCGGAAATTAAGGTAAAAAGTTAAAAAGGTGATGTGTTGTGAGTGTAGATGGTTGGGTAGGAAAGAGAAAGTGGAGTAAGTGGGTAATAGTTGTGAGTAGAGAGAAGTGGGTCTCATTTTCATTTTGAAAAAGTGTACTCCCTCCGTCCCACTTCACTTGACACTAATTTCTATTTTGGGTCGTCCCACTTCACTTGGCACTGCCCAAAATGGAAAAGAATATTCACTATTCCCTCCACTCATTCTCTCTCCTACTTCACTTTTACACTCACAACATTCTTTTTCCTAACTATTCCTCCCACTCATTCTCTCTCCTATTTAATTCTTCATACTCACAACATTTAACTTTTTCTCTTTCTTACATCACTTTTCCTTAATTTCTACACCCAAAAAGTTGGTGCCAAGTGAATCGGGACGGAGGGAATATATTATTGTGAAACGTTCAAAAAGAATTTTTTTTATAGATTATCGTGAAACGGAGGAGGAAGTACGTTGTTGTCAGAAAATGAATACAACTAAAATTAACAAAAAGAAAAGGATAGAATAGAGGAAATGGCAGATTGATTAAAGATTGAATGATGGTGAAGAGGACAAAGGAGAGAGAGAGTTTGGACATCAGTTACTTCCTCCGATTTGAGATATAGATTTCATTTTAGGTTATATCTCCGATTTAACCCAACATTAAAATTTGTTACATTCTATTAATTCTACTTATTGTATGAGGTAATGAATGAGAAAGAAACAATTAATAAGGATAGTATTTGATATTTTAGTTAGAAAAGTTGTTGTATTAATTATTTTTCTTTAAAATTGTGCACACATTCGAAATAACATTTATTTTGAATTGAGTAGTTTTTTTTATATATATAAATATTGTACTCCCTTCGTCTCACTTCAAGGGTCCTAGGGTAGTAGTTCACGCTTCTTAAAAAAAAATTTAAAAATAAATAAAGAATTGCAAGTGAGTAGAAGATTAGAGGCGAGATAATGTAAAAGTTAAAACATTTATGATAAAATCTCTTTTTGATTGATTTTTTTTTTTTTTTTTGTGAATATGTTAACATTATAAGGGCATAATGAATGATTTTTTTGTAAATATATTTACATTATAATGATATAAATGTCTGAAATACTATTTAAAATTTATCATTTATGAAATAGGACTCTTAATCTGAAACGAACCAAAAGAAAAAATAATACTCCCTCTGTCCCAGTTTATTGTTCTGAGTTGACTTTACACGGAGATTAAGAAAACAGTCAAACAATGAATAAAGAAAGCAAAGTGGGTGAAAATTAGATGAGAGAGAAAAAAATTAACCAAAAGTTAATTTTTCTACTTTTTCCCTGGAAGAATTTGTCCCCCACTCTCACCCACTTGCAAATATCTCTACTGGGAGAGAAACTTAAGAAAATTCACCAAATTTAACCTCTTGTTTTTCAAGGACTTAACACGAATTAATAGGAGGGAACTTTAAACTTGAATGGAGGGAAATCTTAATATTTTTCATACATAACAGCCTATTTATACAGGAGCATCTGAATATTTACAACATTTACAAAAGCTAAAAAAAGATTCAAAAGGCCTTCCAGATGAGAGGAAAAGATCTCTCAGGGGGCGTTTGGTTCGCCAGAATTGGCCATTTCGGGGCGGAATGGAATGGTCAATTCCGTTGACTTCATTCCCTTCGCCCCGTTTGGTTGGTAGGAATGAAAAAATTTTCATTCCCTAGGAAATGAATTTTCATTCCTTGGAATGGATTTTCATTCCTTCCATATAAGGAAGGAATGATGAATTCCTTAGGGAATGAAAAAAAAAAAAAATTTTTTTTGATCAAAATACCCCCAAACCCAAACCACCCCTACCCCCCCCCCCAATCAGCCCCCCGCCCCCATCCGGCCCACGCCCTACCCCACCCCCAAAAAATAAAAAAAATTTAAAAAAAACCCTGCCTACCTTCCCCCATCCAAAGACCTCGCCCACCCCCCACCCCTCCCCCAAAAAAAAAAAAAAAATTTAAAAAGAAAAATCCCTGCCTACTTTCCCCCCATCCAGACCCTGCCCTACCCCCCCACCCCCTACCCCCAACCCCCCACCCACCCACCCCCACGAAAAAAAAAATTTACTCATTTTGCATACCCCTACCTACCCCCATCCCACGAAAAAAAAATATTTTTTACTCATTTTGCATACCCCCTACCCCACCCCCACGAAAAAAAAAATATTTTTTACTCATTTTGCATACCTACTCCCCACCCAAAAAAAAAATTAAAAATTTTAAAGGGTAAATTGGTCATTTTATATGTTTTCATTCCATTCCTATAATTTGTATTTTCAAACCAAACATGATTTGGCAAGAAATTGAATGACAATTTCATTCCATTCCGTGTCAACCAAACGGAGGGTTTGACCAGTTTTTTTCCATTTCAATTCCTTCATGAATTCCATTTCTTCACTTTTTTTTCCACCGAACCAAACGGCCCCTCAGATTCTAAGAGGCAATGTATTGCTGAATTTCTACTTGAGCATCATGGTGATGGACATGTGAATTTCTCTAAAGCTGATGAAGCTTCCAGAAGGTGGGCAGTTAGCACAAGGACTGTTGGCAAAATCTGGACAATAACTTTCATTTGCCTCATTTGAATAAAGATGCATTAGAGAGGGAAGGACAACTTCCTACAGGCTTATATGTGCAAAATGAGCTTGTCAGAGAGACTGTGGAGTACCTAATGCAACATGAACAAGCACACGGCATCAATGATCTGATGGTGGAGTTGGGCTACATGTGAAATGAAGAGAAGGTATTTGATGGAGGAAAACTCCCTCTTGTAATAAAAACCGAGCAAGTGTACTCACTACCGGTGTAGCAGTATGCAAATGCAGGGGTCGAATCCACAGAGACTCGTTGGTAAACAAGTAGGGTGAACGCAGTGAATAAGTAACCACAGTTTATAGATTTGATTTAAGCCTAAAAACATAAAATAAATAACTAAAACTAATTAAACTAGAAAACAGATTATGAGCAGAGATTCGTAGATTGGAATTCACTTTACCATCATTCTATGCAGAATTTTACTTATAAAACATTAACTCAACTTCTAGGGTTCATTCACTTTAGCTAGGATCGACACGGTTATGTGGCCGGATTACAACCCTAAATACTCTTTTTAATATTGTGAATTCTATTACGGTACCACAATATGCCAAGAATACATTAAGCACGAAAGAATAAAAGAACCTAACTTTAATCGATTTCTATTACGGCCTCAATTAAAGTTATTCAATCAATAGTGGTCAATGTATCAAATTCCCAAATTAATGGCGAATTCGATACCCAATTATTCAAAGACGAGTTCGTATCTTAACATACGTCTCGAATCCATGAACAAGAAATTAAAATCTATTGACGAACTAGAAGAAATTAAATAGAAAGAATTAAAATACTATTGCATAGAAATCCGGTAAAGGTTCGACCAATCTACAAATCTAATAAATTAGCTACTCATAATTTACAAATAATAAAAACCTGAAATAATTGTTCTTCTTCTTCCACGAAATTGTTCCAAGAAAAAGAAAATAAAACTATAAAAAATACTCTGTGATATATGATGGTATATGAATCCTCCGTACTAATGTGGCTGCCTCATTATATATCATTATATAGAAAATAGGGTGGATCTGTGGTCAGAGGCCAGGAAATGACAATAATGCCCTCAATAATACGTGAACCGTAGCAATGGGCGTCGGAACAAAGCCGCGGCCGCCCTTGTTGATTGGCGCGCCCGCTCTTGTGGGCCGTGAGTTTGGCCGTGTAATTCTTCTTGTAGCGCGGCCGCCCTTAGTGTGACAGAGCCGTGGCCCATGAATTTCCTTGCAATGGCCCAAATTGCAACAACCTTGGCCCCATTCCCCTGCCAAGTGGCCGGCCACCTTGAGTCTTAGAAATGGCCTTGATTTGTATTAATATATATTCGTTTCGTCCCGCTATCTTGCAGTCGCACTTTGACCACTTTAATGACTTCTTCTGTGCTTTGCTCTTTAGACTTTTATTTTTCATTTAATCCCATGAATTTTTCTAAATCAATTTCGTCCAAAAATTCCATAATTCCAATTTGGTCCTTGAATTTTCCAATATTTCCCATTTAGTCCAAAAGCTTCCAAATGCCAGCTTAGTCCCGCATTTTCCGTAATTTCACTTCACCCCCGTACTCATTAAAACACTAACAAACCATATCAAATATACATAAAACTCGGGAATCGAACACAAAGAAAGCCTAAAAGTGCATCATTTGGATGGGTAAATACACATCCATCAAACACCCACAAACTAACCTTTTGCTCGTCCCGAGTAAAACAAAACTAAAAGAAGTAAAATAAAACTACTCTAAATACTAATAATAAAATAAAAAAAAACAAAATAATATTTTTGGGATGTTCTATCACAGAAGATTCATTGGCCATATAAGTCTCAGATTCTCACCAACACACATAATCAACAAGTACCACCACAGTAATGGGATTACAATCACATTGAAGCATAAAACTCACAATTTTCCACCGCGGCATGAATGATGAATGAATTATGGGAGGTCACTGCCAACAACCTAAGATTGTTTATGGATTCACTAAGTGATGCTCTTAATAAATATGTCATAGACAGTACAACCCAAAAAGGACACTCATATGCATATTTACACGATTGTCAACCCGGTTACTCGATATTGAAAGAATAATATGGCTCAAAAGTTAAGGTGCGAAAGATCGCAGGGCTAGGTTCATGGTTACAAATGAAGGTAAGGACATACGAAACATAAGAAAGTGAAACTAGAAAGTCTTCTTGTAACAATACATCCTCCACTTACCCTTATTACTTTCCAATGTGCCAACCCACAAACTAAAACTTTTTCATACATCAACATGGGGTTGGGCACATTCCACTACTTCCTTTGGTCACCTTGAAACATGATTTTCACTTTTGATATTAGAGAGGGCTCGATTTTTTCATTTTATTTTTTTATTTTTTTTTGTATTTGTTTTTTTTTTTTTTGCTTTGCACAATTACATCACAAAGAATGTGCATTCAATATTTTTTTTTATCAAGCCCCTCTTTTCATTACATAACATGACCCTTTTTTTTATTTTCGTGACCACTTTCCATTCAACCCTTGATTTTCCAAACTTCCCCCACAATTCCCAATTCATTCCCTAGTTTCACTTTCTTGAAAAGGTGAGACAATAGTGTATAAGTTAAAAGGGTGGGACAATGAGGGTACAAATGAAGGCGAATGGCGGTCTAAGATAACCTCCCACTTTGTGAGAGATTCCATTCTTTTTCAAGCTCAAAAGGGGTTCTAGCGAAAATTTTATATAAGTGACTAGAAAGTTTAAGGCTCACAAAAAGGGATTCAAAAAAATAGCCATATATATCAAGTAACCTATTGACGTGTTATTGACAATCATGCAAACATGTTCTAGGGACCCCGAGAATACACGAAGTGATCCCATAAAAGGCACCTAAGTTGATGACAATGACCAAGAAAATGATACGGAAGTGAGAGGTGGTGCAATCATAATTTAAATGTTTCAATGCAATCCCAATCACCACACTAATAATAGCACATGTGATTTTAAATTTAAAGCACACTCTAATCATCACAGACTTTGGCCAACATCCCAACTACGAAAAGAACAAAATTTTTAAATTTTTCTATTTTTTTGGAGGGTGACACTATATACACTCCCCTATAAACCCACAAACTCGGAGAGTTGCCCACCCCCAAACTCAAAACATGCTATGTCCTCAGAGCAAAGAGAACAAAAGTGTGCCTTAAGTTCGAAAGATAGCAAGACACTACTAAACAATAATTAACAAAACAGTAAAACATACCTCATTGGGTTGCCTCCCAAGCAGCGCATTTGTTTAAAGTCGTTAGCCCGACTATGGTTCCAATCTTACTTGGCCTTAGCTTTGCGGCCTTTGGACCATCTCTTTTCCTCGCGGGCACAAACGCCCTTCTCTTTCCATTTCAGCACTCCATTGTCAACAAGTAGGGGTAAAGCCACATTTATTTTTAAAATTTTACGCTTTTGCTTACCCCTTTTTCTTTTCCTTTTATTGGGGTTCTCACCCCCAAACTCAACTCTTTCAACCTGCAAAATACCATCCTTGCAACCAAGATCAAGAGAGTTATCATGCACAAAAATATTTAAGAATATAGAATCAGATAAATCACTATAACTCTCCTCACTAACTCTCGATTTTGAAGGCCCTTGTGGTAAATGTGATGGAATCGACTCTTTATGGGAGTCGTGTGGGGAGTGATACGACTCGTTACTCCTAGAGTATTGGTCGGCCTTAATGTTACTAGCCAAGGGACAAACGTCCGCATTATCCCCACTTTTCTCACCTCCATTCACATCATATTTGACAATCGGTAAATCGGTTATGGCTCCTACAAAACCATCTTTGGGGAAGGGTTTCTTATCATTTTTAAGCATAAAAAACTTACATTCCTCCCCCATAGCTCTCAATGACACCACCCCTTGACACACATCAATGGTGGCCTTAGTGTCAAACATAAATGGCCTCCCAAGTAGAATGGGAGTTTTCAGTTGTTCCTCACTTGATCCCTCCATACACATCACATAAAAGTCAATAGGGATAACGATTTTATCAATTTTAACCAACACCCCTTCAATAACCCCTAAAGGTCTTTTGATTGAGAGATCCGCCAATTGCAAGTCTCTCATGGGTGGTTTCAACTCACATACCCCCAAACTTCTAAAAACATGAAAGGGCATCACATTGACACTTGCCCCAAGATCCAATAAACCTTTAAAATTTTGACCCCCTAAAGAAATTGGGATAGTGAAACACCCGGGGTCTTTTTGAACATGATTAAGTTTTTCATTCTCATTAACATCATCATTATTATCAAAACAATCAATATTATCAAGAGAAGACAGAAATACCTCCTCAATTTCCTCACTCTCATCCCACACTGTCGTGATTGACTTTGCTTGCTCAGGTGGGTTCTTCTCTTTCATCAACTCTTGGGCAACCTTCACAAGTTGCTCTACTTGTGTGCCCATCTTTTCAAACGCAAAGATCTCGTATTTCTGTTGCTTTGCTGCATCTCCATCCTTAACTGCTGGACTGCCAGCTCCCAAGGCTCTTTATCATGTTGTCCAGGTGGTGGCACATGAAGAGGTTTCACTTGCTGATTATGATGGCCACCCCATGGATTGTAATTACCATATTGATTGCCTTGGGGTGGTGGCCTTGGTGCATATCCATTAAAAGCATGTGCCTGTTCAGGATTATAAAAGAAATTTGCTGCACTTGGACACATATTAGTCACATGAGATGATAAACCACAATTTGTACAATAATCAGTAATAACATTGGCACCAGCAGAAGTGCCACAAGAAGTCAATTTATCCAATTTATTATTTAAAAGCGCAATACGCACTTTGAAATATTATCACTAGCATTCAATTCAAGTACCCCCTTGTTCTACCCTCGAACTCTTTTGTTGAGAATTAGCACTCAACATCTCAAATAAAGCTTTGGTTTCTTCCGGGTCTTGGCTCTATCGAGCCTCCAAGCGGATTGTCAACCATTGATTGACCATTGTCATTCAAGCCATCATAAAAGGCTTGGTTCAGTGAGGGTAGTGTAAAATTGTGTTGGGGACATTGTATTAACATTGTATTGAATCTTTCCCATGCCTCATGAAAGGGCTCCCCCACATCTTGGGAAAATGTCATCAATTTCTGTCTAAAACTAGCCAAAAGATGATGTGGGTAATATCTTTTAAGGAACACATCTTGTAACTCTACCCAAGTACTAATGCTGCTCGGTGCAAGCATCAACAACCATGTTTTAGCCACTCCCTTAAGAGTGTAAGGAAAGCACTTTAATCTAATTTGCTCCTCAGTCACTCCCTGTCTTAACAAAAATTGAGCAACAACAATAATATATTCTTTAAGGAACGTAAGTGCATCCTCACCAGGCAATCCGTGAAAGCTTGGCAACATGGCAAAATATTGTCCTTTGACCTCTAAATTTTCTTTGCGTCGGACAAAGACTATGCAAGAGGTAGATGTGTCTACCCTAGGTCTCAGGAAATCATTCATAGTCTGCGCCGGTGGTACTGCCATCTTGGCTTTCTCTTCCTCTACCTCGGTGGTGGAGGGTTCTGATTCGGTGTCAGAATCTGAGAAAAGGGGATTAAAGAGGGGATCGCCCTCAAATTCTTCCTCAAGTCTATTTATGTTGTCGTCCAATGGCACCAATGTAGGTTTCAAAGAACGACGACCTTGCATTCACTACCTAACCTACTTGTTTACTTGCAACAAGTCCCCGGCAACGGCGCCAAAAACTTGATGGAGGAAAACTCCCTCTTGTAATAAAAACCGAGCAAGTGTACTCACTACCGGTGTAGCAGTATGCAAATGCAGGGGTCGAATCCACAGAGACTCGTTGGTAAACAAGTAAAGTAAAAGCAGTGAATAAGTAACCACAGTTTATAGATTTGATTTAAAACTAAAAACATAAAATAAATAACTAAAACTAATTAAACTAGAAAACAGATTATGAGCAGAGATTCGTAGATTGGAATTCACTTCACCATCATTCTATGCAAAATTTTACTTAAAAAACAGCAACTCAACTTCTAGGGTTCATTCACTTTAGCTAGGATCGACACGGTTATGTGGCCGGATTACAACCCTAAATACTCTTTTTAATATTGTGAATTCTATTACGGTACCACAATATGCCAAGAATACATTAAGCACGAAAGAATAAAAGAACCTAACTTTAATCGATTTCTATTACGGCCTCAATTAAAGTTATTCAATCAATAGTGGTCAATGTATCAAATTCCCAAATTAATGGCGAATTCGATACCCAATTATTCAAAGACGAGTTCGTATCTTAACATACGTCTCGAATCCATGAACAAGAAATTAAAATCTATTGACGAACTAGAAGGAATTAAATAGAAAGAATTAAAATACTATTGCATAGAAATCCGGTAAAGGTTCGACCAATCTACAAATCTAATAAATTAGCTACTCATAATTTACAAATAATAAAAACCTGAAATAATTGTTCTTCTTCTTCCACGAAATTGTTCCAAGAAAAAGAAAATAAAACTATAAAAAATACTCTGTGATATATGATGGTATATGAATCCTCCGTACTAATGTGGCTGCCTCATTATATATCATTATATAGAAAATAGGGTGGATCTGTGGTCAAAGGCCAGGAAATGACAATAATGCCCTCAATAATACGTGAACTGTAGCAATGGGCGTCGGAAACAGCGCGGCCGCCCTTGTTGATTGGCGCGCCCGCTCTTGTGGGCCGTGAGTTTGGCCGTGTAATTCTTCTTGTAGCGCGGCCGCCCTTAGTGTGACAGAGCCGTGGCCCATGAATTTCCTTGCAATGGCCCAAATTGCAACAACCTTGGCCCCAATTCCCCAAGCAGTGGCCGGCCACCTTGAGTCTTAGAAATGGCCTTGATTTGTATTAATATATATTCGTTTCGTCCCGCTATCTTGCAGTCGCACTTTGACCACTTTAATGACTTCTTCTGTGCTTCGCTCTTTAGACTTTTATTTTTCATTTAATCCCATGAATTTTTCTAAATCAATTTCGTCCAAAAATTCCATAATTCCAATTTGGTCCTTGAATTTTCCAATATTTCCCATTTAGTCCAAAAGCTTCCAAATGCCAGTTTAGTCCCAGATTTTCCAGAATTTCACTTCAGTCCCTGTACTCATTAAAACACTAACAAACCATATCAAATATACATAAAACTCGGGAATCGAACACAAAAAAAGCCTAAAAGTGCATCATTTGGATGGGTAAATACACATCCATCAGTATTGAAGACACTTTTTGTAAAGACAGCAGCAGCATAGAAACTGGCATATTATCGCCTTGAAACTCTTTTGTATCTAAATGCACTTTGAAACTCTTTTGTATCTAAATGCACTTTGAAAGTCTTTTGTATGTAAATGCACTTTGAAACTCATTTGTACAGCCAAGAATGGCAAGGGAAAGTATAGCCAAGGAACACCAAATTACAATCTTTAGTACTGCTTCTGTTTTAAATTCAAAAACTTTTACAAAATTATCATAGAGACCCAAGAACAGAGTACCAAACACTACTTGAAAAATCATAGAAACCCAATAACAGAGTGAAATAAAAGCCCAATGAACACTTGATTGAGGTGTACTTCACGTATGAGATAATACCTGAACTTCAAAATAATCTGGATAGAGCAATTTCACCGATGGAACCCGCCACGCAAGAATATGAATCCAGGTGTTGTGGCTTTCTTCAATCCAATTCGGGGGCATCAACGGCCCAGTCGGAGTAACAATTTTGACCGGAGCTTCAAGGTCGGCGACACCCTTAAGAGGGAACAGAGTGAGAGAGAGAGCGTGAGTTCATGGAACCCGACTGGTTTTTGATTTGGTTTGCCGGAGTTCATGGAGACGACGGGTGAGGGTAACGGCGTGGAAGAGGAACGGAGAAAGAAGAGGGATTAAGAGGGAATCGATGTACCAAGAAAGGGAAGTGAAACGACGGGGGAGGGGAACGGCATGGAAGGGGATTGACGGGATGATGAAGATCGTCGGCCCATTTCATCGCTGGAGAGCGAGGAGAGAGAGAGAGAGGAGTGAGAGAGAGAGCGTGAGATTTGGAAAATAAGATCCAGATCTTTTTAATTTTGGAATAGGAAATGAGATTAATTAGGGTGGATTTGTTAGATTAGGATTAATTAGTTAATCAATCAAAATTAAAAGAGTTAATGGAGTGCATTTACTTATGATAATGACTGTTTTTTTTGTAATTACAAGAAATATGTAGGGGCATATAAGTCCAAAACACTGTTCATTTTTTGCCAAAAAAGGAATAAAGCAAACTAAGAACAATAATCTGGGACAGACAGACCAAAAAAAAAAATAACCAAAAAGAAAAATAAGAACAATAAACTGGGACGGAGGGAGTACCTTGAAGTGGAAAAAAAAGAGAAAGTAGGACCCTTGTGGGAGGGAGGGAGTATTGCTTATGTTACTGAATTATGCTCAGTTTGTGACTCAAAAAGAGTAACTTTCTGAAAGAAAGGGAAAACAAAGTAAAGCTAACTATGGTTGAGTAAAATATTTTATTATTTAGGCTCCGTTTGTTTCGTGTAAAATATTTTTTGGAAAATGTTTTTCTTATTTTTGGGTGTTTGTTTCAAGTAAAATGTTTCTCGAAAAATGTTTTCCTTGTTTTTGGGTGTTTGGTAACCACTTGTAAAATATTTTCGGGTGTTTGGTAACCACTTGTAAAATGTTTTCAAATGTAAAACATTTTCCGTCAATGTAAAAAAAGGGGTTTTCTTTGTAAAATGATTTACCGATTTCAAATTCGTAAATCGTTTTACAACTCTTCCGTTCGCCCTAATAAAATAATAATAATAAAATAATAATAATAAAATAATAATAATGATAATAATAATAATAATAATAATAATAAAATAAAAAATAATAAAATAATAATAATAAAATAATAATAATAATAATAAAATAATAATAATAATAATAAAATAAAATAAAAAATAATAAAATAATAATAATAATAAAATAATAATAATAATAAAATAATAATAATAATAATAATAATAAAATAATAATAATAATAATAATAAAATAATAAAATAATAAAATAATAATAATAAAATAATAATAATAATAATAATAAAATTTATCATTTAAAGTTTTTTAAAAAAATTGACATTTCCGGAAAATGTTTTCCGGAAAACATTTTCGTCAAATTTACCAAACAACTGAAAACAAAACCATGATATTTTACAAGAAAACATTTTACAAGGAAACATTTTTACATGAAAACATTTTACAAGGAAACCTTTTTACATGAAAACATTTTACATGAAAATATTTTTTGAAAAATGTTTAACACGAAACAAACGGAGCCTTAAAGACAAAAATATCAATAAAAAAATAGTACTAGTGTATGGATAAAACTATTCTTCTAAAATATTTAAAAATAAAATTATGACATTTTATTGCTATTATTTTGAGAAAAAAAATGAAAAAATAAAATAAAAAGTTAGTCAATGCTTAGGTCAAAATTCTTCACCTAAAGACCAAAAAGGTCTAAAGCTCTCATGGTCAAGGTTGTTGACAAAAACGGCTGCGGGTAGGGGGTTGTTGGCTCAAAATGTCAATAAACACCTTCTTGCGATTAGAATGTTCCGTGCATTCTAAAAAACTAGTACATCACCCGTGTGTTAAATACACGGGAAGAACACTTTTTAAAATTTACGTTAAACAACATAAAAAATTCAATTTTTTTATTAACATAAAAGTGAAACAGTCATGATCTTAATTAAAGATGATACTTTACTTGTAGAATTTTAAAACTTGAAATAGCGCTAAATATTGGTTTGGTACTTGTACAATCTTAAACCTAACTAAATAAGTATGGTTTTTCTAGGATTGTAGATTCTTTGTATATCCGTCAACCCATAAAAGTTATAAAAAATTGTGAGACCTGCATTAAGTGAACTAAATCAAATACTCCAATCAATAGCAAAACAGAGCACTCCTAATGAGATATAACCTTGGGAAAAAATTGTGTTAATCAATGTGAAAAACAATTACTCATACTGCAGGAAACACATAAACTGAATAAATCTTGCAACCAAAAACCGGATGTCATGAAAATTGATTATCCCATTCAAAAGTTTTTTACAACTAAAATGAAAAAAGGCAAAAAATGAAATTGTTTTCAGTCAAACATACCCAAATAAAAGTTTTTTACAACCAAAATAAAGAAGTTGTTCACATTACTATTTTGTCAAATCTATGACACTTGTGTCAATCTTCTTTGGTTTTATCCATCGATTCCATTCGAGCCTCTTAGACCTTCTAACTCTTGGACGCTGAAGTGGACTGCCTTGTGCTTCATCTTCAACAACAGCTTCATTCACAACCTAACAAAGACACAACATTAGTGCATAAATATTAAAAGAACTAAAAATAACATATAGTGCAAACTAAGTCTCTTTATAACCTCATTTTCACTAAAAGTGTATTTGCCTCTCTGCCTCATTTAAAGCATGGGACAAATCCTTCAATAACATATCACAATCATTAATCAAAAATTCACATTCAGAATTACGGAACAATTTGTTTAGCCAAATGACATCCTCGCTTATTATGACCACTTTCATTGCACAAACTACGTTTTTTGGTTCTTGTCCCTTGCGTTCCTTCCACTTCAAACCGCAAACAAAAATAAAAAAAATTATAAATAACAACACAGCTTAAAATACCAATACATTATAACATTATAAGATAAATTAAAATAGTTTACCTCAATACCATCTTGTTCTTTACTCAATGGACAACCCCTTTTGTTATGTCCACTTTTGTTGCACAAACTACATTTTTTGGTTCTTCTCCGATGTGATCCTTTCACTTCAACCCGCAACAAAAATAAAAAAATACTAAATAAGAACACGCTTAACATACCAACAAATTATATCATTATTCCATAAAATAAAATTGTTTACATCAATAATATCTTGTTCTTTACTGACCGGACATCCCCTTTTGTTATGTCCACTTCTCTTGCGTAAAACTACATATATATGACCTGGTATCATGTGAGGCTTCCCTTGAACCTTCAACAAAAAATAAAAATAAATATAAGTATAATGTGCTAATGACGCCTGGCATCAAGGAATAATTGAAATGGTTATTGATGGGTCGCCCAAATATTGCACCATCAACACCGCTTCTTTCAATACTAATGATAGTGTAAAGGAGACCGAGTGTTTCCAAATCCTATGCCTTACTAAAATGGGAACTCCTTGATTGGGAGATTAAACTTCTTGTACGGAACAAACTAATGAATAAATGAGCAAGAAGCAAAATTAAAAACCAATACAAATCAAACAACAATTACCACCAATGATTGTTATAAACGTAAGTTGGTTAAACACTTGTGAATCATGACAAATATCAAAGCTATTAGAAGTAAGAATCTATCACAACCACATGAAATCTTCTCGGTAGCATTCCTTTTCAATTGGACACCTGTTCCAACAATTATAATAGAAGCCACTATGAAACAAATGAATACAACAGTAACAATGCATACAAAATTTAATATTGAAGATTCGCCTTTAGTGATGTTGCAAACCCGATTTTGTAATTCCATCAGCAATTGAACTGGACTTTAGTTAACCAATACTTCTTCTAAACAGAGAGAACTAAGATCTCGCAAAAAAAAACAATAACAATTCCTAAGAAAGAAAATCAATTGACACCGTTATATGAGCTATGGTAGAGGAGTATTTCATATGCACTAAGTAAGAAATTGTCTATCATTACAAAAAACCGATTAACATCTCTTAAGAATAAATATTTCCGTCAAGAGATTTTTAAGCTTGTGGTATCAAAGAAGGATCATTGTCATCATATTTAAGTGTAAGTATCATTTCAAAAGGGACATAATGACATGTCTTATATAACATACAAAACCAAGCAATCAAGTATAAATAAAGCAATTCATGAGAAGAAAACTCTAAAAAACAACAATCTTCATGGATTGAAAGCAGCTTCTAGTATCATATACCAAACAAAAACTCTGAAATTCATTTGAAAACCACAAATTAGAATAACAAACCTAGAGAAGCAGGTTCTAGTATCCTATAGCTACCAACCGAACAAATGAAATGACAAAATCGGATGAACAAATAAAAATATCACAAAGTTCCAATGCGGATGATTGAAATAGAGGAAAGGGTGATTCAATTGGATATGCAAATCGTAGACTAATGGTTAGGGTTTACATAAAATTGACTTTGTATTATTGATTTTAGTATACAAAATATGCATTACATTGTTTTAGCACCCCATTCGCTCAAAGAAACTACCTCCAAAGGGATTTTTATTGTCCAAATAGATAAGAACATATCAAAGAGATGAAATAGAAAATAAAAGGAAATAAGAAGAAATTAGTAGAGGAAATTGCGTTTACCTCGGACGTTGGGAAAAAGGAAGACACCGAAGCGTCTAACAAACGATCGGGAAAGAAAGAGGGGGCGGCGACCGTGAATGTGGGAGGTGAGCCGAAGGTAGGTGAGGTTTTGGGGAAGAAAGGGTTTTGGTGCAATTTGTTGATTGCTGATGACGGAAGGGAGTAATGAGAAACAGAGAAGAAGAAGATTAGCGGTCGAATAATAAACCGCTTAGCTTATCGAGGAAGCTAGGCCATCCAAAAAAAAAAATCTTTATTGACATGAAAGTGAAATACATTATTTATGATCTAACTTAAAGAAATAAATACTTTTTAAAATAACAAACATCTATGAATATTACAAATTTTGGAAAATTTCCTTATAAACAACATTTGTAGTTTCATTGGTGAGGTTTCCTTCATCATCGCACATTAATATCTTCAATCCATGGCGATTTGTGACCCTAGACAATGCAACGTATAACCGACCATGATCGAAAACAGCTTCTTCAAGAAAATTCCGACATTTGAAAGAGATTGACCCCGACTTTTATTGATTGTCATTGCATATGACACAACCAACGGAAACTGTCGCCTCCGTAATTTGAATGGCAACCGTATATCATTGGAGTCAATGTCATTCTCTAATAAATACAAGATCACCAACATTACTACCGTTTAGAACTTTCCCTTCGAGAACATGATTTCCGAGCCTTGTAATAATTAACCTTGTTCCATTACATAACCCCGAACAATGGTCAATGTTTCTCAAAGAACATGACTCGGTGTACCGACCTTTAAATGTATTTCATGAGTAGGTAGACCGTAACACTTGATAGTGTTTAAAAACTCCGTCGAATGAAGATCTTCAAAGAAACTCGGAGTTATCTTCGTATTTGCAAATAGAATCGTAACTTAAATAAGTCCTTTGTTCGCATTGGTTGTACGAAACCATATAGGCATTAATGTTCTCAACCACATCCAGGTTGGAGCAAGAATGGCTCTTCCCTCGTAGAATAATCGTGGATCATTAAAATGATCAAAGAAATTGGGATATGTGCTTTCAACAATAGACTTGATGAAATCATCTCCGACTCATTAACAATCAAGTCATCAGAATCTTTATTGTGGCTTCACCATCATTATCATTACCATATGACCCATCCCCAACACTCAATATCCACTCGAGAAAGCCTTGAAGTTCTAAAACCACTTTCATCATTTTCAATTTGTTGTAGTCTCATATTCTTGGAAAGCCTCAAAACTTTGACATGAGACCATAAATATGATGAATTGATCGTGGCCATAACAACATCTTGTCCGGTACCTTTAGGAATGACTGGAAGTATCTCGACGGAAGTCTCCACCCATAACCAATGTCTTGCCTCCAAACGGTTGATTCAAACTATCTCGTGTGATTGAACCTCATTATGTCCCTCAACGTTCGTCCAAAGGCTTCAAAACAATATCTATGAACCATAGGTGCTTCATCCCAAATTATAAGCTTAGTTTTAATCATAAGCTCACCAAGAGGAGTACCTTGTTTGATATTACATGTTGAATCTTCATCCAAAGTTAATGGAATTGCAAACCTGGAATGACCAAGATTTACCATTAGGGAGTAAGAGTGATGCTATACCACTTGATGCCACATTTAATACGATTTCACCCTTAGATCGTAACGCCGATGAAAGAATCTTCCACAAAAAGTCTTTCCAGTTCCACCGTATCCATATAAAAAGAAAACTCGTCCAACATCAAGATCAATGTCATTCATAATAAGGTTGTAAGCATGCCTCTGTTCATCGCACATAATTCCAATAATCGCTTGTGCTCACCTCCAATGAATTTCTATCATAGTTCAACTCTTCTAAAATCATTCTATTGTTGTAAATAGTGGGATCAAAATCGCTTGATAAGGCATATCAGAAAGTCACGAAGGCTTTTTCCTCTCGCTACGCAAAAGTTTTTCAATCTCCAAGAGAGTAAGATTTTTGATTTCTTCATCGCTTAGTTTAAGTCCTAGAAAGAAGAATATATATATTAACTGGTATTAGAGAGTAAGTAAATAGTTTAGAATTAAGTTTCTATGGAAATTTGTAGAAGAGAACAAAATAAATAAAATATATTATAAATTATAAATTAAATTGGCTAGAGTATAATGGATTACCTTCATGATCTAAAAGACGTCTTTGATTGTAAAGAATGTCATCTGACAAAAATTCAAAGCAACTATGCCAAACATATTCAGGCCTTGAGTAAGATCCTTACATCAATAATCGGACAAACATATATCTCAATGATGAAGCACCTCCCCATTGACTTGCCTCTTTTATACCATCAACGTACTCCTTATCATCATCAAGCAATCCCAAAGCATAACATGCATCTCTAAAAGAACCATGTTGTTGATTACCAACACGTCTAATTTCCTCATAAGAAGTTGGACCGCGCACAAAATTTAGCAAAGTTCTCAAATAATATAATTCACCTTGTCCAGAAGCTACAAAAAATATACTACCAATCTTGAAACCACGTCTTCTAGGATCCCACCTTCTTTCTTTCTGATTCCAAACAAATTTTGTAGGGAACTCAGCATATGTCAAACTCTTTGCTAGATCTCCATATTTTTCATTTGCTTCCATCCATGCAGTAAACATACTTTCTCGTGAAGTTGGACGATCTAGCACTGTGTCAATTGCATCATCATCTTGGAAGACAATATTTTGTTCACCCGGTAGATGGAAAGACAGTCTTTCAATGAAGGGTTTCGTAATGAATTTCATAACCCAACAATCTCCAAGAAGCTTCACAAGGTGATATGAATCTACAATCTAAATAATTCTTAATCTCATCAACAATTGCTTTGCCGCCATCATCATTAGCCGTCTTACAAAATGTTACAAGAACTCTATCTTGTCCTTTGCTTACATATTTGCAAAGATATTTGATAGACCTTGACTCGATTGCACCATTCAACATTGACATGAGCACCATATTTCATCAACAACACCCGATTGTGAGGGACTACATATCTCGTTGTCAAGGTTAACTCCCTTCACAACTACCGTACGACCATTTTCTCGGGCGCTTGTAAATTGCATATCCATCTTCATCAATGATTGTCTTCTCACGTAATTTCTTTGGAAAATATTTGGTGCAACGACCCTTAGCCATGCATGGAGAGTTATGCCCCGCTTTCCCACAAGGACCATGAATCATCAAATCCTTCACAAAGATTGTAATATTGCGGATCTATAGATTCATCCTAATCTCAAGCAGATATTATTTTGTCTATTCTATCTACAAAGAGAATCATCGAGTTTACGATCAAGCCATAAGATGATATGAACATGTGGCGGACCACGTTTCGATACTCAATTGTGTAAATAATCGTAACAATTAGAAATTATAAAACATAAGCCGATAGTAACATTAATTTTATATAATAGAAGAAATAAAATTATGTTAAAAAATATAAAATTCAATTCATAAAATGGAAAATTAGAGAAATGATAAGAAATGAAATAAATTCATACCGCTAGAACTTTTCCAAAGATTTCTTTCTTTTCTAGATCATCCATCAATTCATCTAACTTGGCTTTAAAAATACGGCACATAATATCACCCTATCTTGTGGTTGTTTGCCATTCTTTCTTAGGAATCGTTGAACTTCAGCCATTTTGGATTACATGTGAATGTAATTAAAAGATTAGGATAACCAATCCATCCGCAAATTGCCATCGCATCTTGATAATTTTGGATCATGAATCTCGCACCTCCAACAAAGCTAGATGGCAAACATATTCTTTGCCACGAGTTGAAGGGTCATGTTCTCCCTTAGCAAGAGCTTCAACAAACCTTTATACATTTCACATCGTAGTTGCTTTTGATGTGTCCTCATAAAAGTCAAACGTCCCGCCTCGACCATTGTCCATGTATCAACTAAGTATTGTTGAAACAATCTTTCTGACCGAAAAATATTATCGACTCGACTCTCTTTGATGCATCCTATAAGCAAAGTACTCTCTCATGCTCAATTTATAGCGTTTGCCATCCGTTGATTCGGTTTGGACATCCCCGAGAAAAATAGATTCTCGATAACCATCTTGTCCAAATAAAAATAGCAAGGGATATTGCAAGCCTAAGTAAGAAGGATGAAGCTCTGCTATCCTTTCAAGCAACCCCGTCTCGAGTCTCGATAACAATATCCCTCTCTCCAATTGAATTCTCGAAATCTCCGACCAATAACAATGCAACATCATCTTTAGTTGGTAGATCATAGCATCGACCATCGCTTTACGCCTAGCAATTAGTTTCGCCTCAAATTGGTTTCATTTTTTCTTGCAAGGAGTCACGAACCATTCGAAATGACTTCACAAGAACATTATTCTCATCAAGAATCTTCTTCAAATCATTAACAATCTCTTCATGCAAAAGCTTTAATTTGATCATCCCTATTTTGTTTCATTAAATAAGAAAATGTAAATATTAAAAACAAAATAATGATGCATTAAATAACACAAAAATAGTTTAGAAATTATAGACATACCCAATGCAACGAATTCTATTGTCAACTTCATGCTCCGTGTCATAAATATACAACCGAGCAAATTTAGGAGTGGTTCCCTTCAAGCTGGTATCAAACCACCAATGTAATGGTAGTTCTCGACTCATATAATTTGAAAACAGTGGACTATTTCCCTATTAACACCATGATCAATCTTACCTCCCATAGAAGTAAATGAGAACATCATATTATAGGATCGAATGTTTGACTTAAAAAGTCGACTTTTCGTCGTAATCGCCATATAATAAATCTTTAAATAACTTCTAAGTTCAGCATTGGAGGTAATTGAACTTTTCCATGCATACAACAACCGTAATACTTTGGTGCCAACGTTGACTTGAAACGTTTATTCAACCTCTCCGCATACCAAAACATTGCATTGCAATGGGGACATACGTGTAAAGTGGTCACCAAAATCCATGTAAACTATATGGGAAAAGAATATTTATTAAAACTAATATAAAAAATATAATATTGAACATAGTTTTGAACATAATATTATAAATAAAAATAATGTAAAACGTACCTCCAAGAAATAATTATCATCATCCAAATTATTGAGATTAAATGGAACCGGGAAATAAATGAGCCTAAATAATTGGAAAAAATTAATATTATTAAAATAATTAAAAATAATGTAATAAAATTTCTTATATAAAGATAAAGATTAGGAAAACAGAATTACTCTTTCGTTTTCTATTCTTATTTGGATCACAGCTCAATCTGACTTTGAAGGCTTTTCTCGAGGAGTAGAATTAAAAACAATGGACTGATCGGAGGCGATATCTCGTATAAAGACATAACTTTAAATTAGAAGTGAATTTAAAAAAATTAAAAACACAAAAAATTACAAATGAAATTAGAAATTTGAAATATACTAATAATAATGAAATATTTACCAATTTTGCTTTTTGACTTAGCAAGAGTAGGTGTAACAAATGAAAATCCTTCATCATTGGTCAAGTCAATTATTTCCGACGACGGTGTCCCTATAAAAAAGTAAAAAGGGAATAAATTTTTAAGTCATTGGGAAAGATAAAAATTTAGAAATGGGAAGGAATAGTTACCCTTTACCGATATTTTGTTTTTTTTAATAAATTGAGATTCATTGGCGCCTTCAATTTTTGTGACTTCAAATTAAATACTTGTGAATCGAAGGGGTGTTTCTTGCAAGTAGTTCCATTACCATTGTTTGATATACTACTTCTTACCACATTCCCGTCATATTAAAGATAAATGATTTTGTCAATAAGTGTTATAAATATTGACAAAAAAGAATATGTACCATTACCATTAGTTATATCTCGAAAATGGCATGATTTGAGAAGATTGACTGAACTTGTTGCCGATGAAGCCACAGCATTATATTATGTTGAACATTATTTTCTCGCAAAAAATGATATGTCAACAAAATAAAGCACAAAATAGGTACATTTTTTTTTTTTGGCTTTAATTAATATATAAATGACACTATGAAACGAAAATTGTCTAGGAAATTTGTTAAAAAAAAAAAAAAAAGTAGAGTAATTTATAAGACAATAATATTGTAAAGCCAAATAAAATGATTGGAATAAACACACACTTTAACTACACATTTGTTTTTCCCAAGCCCACCCAAAAAATAAAAACCAACCCATTTAAAAAAAAGCCCAAATCCAAATAAACTAACCTAATTTTCCCTACGTCTGGAATAGATTTTAGAACCATCCGTAACAAACCCTAAATTTCAACGCCGACCTATACCCTTTCGTTCCCAAACCAATACTCGATGAAGGGCGTCGAAAATGAGGTTCCAGTTATGGATAATCAAGGGTTGATTGATAAGATCGAGGGTGACTGTTTACGCCTGCTTCTCCTTCTCTTCCAAAATTCAATTCCCAATATTTCGAAGGTATAATTTCTAAGAACTACTTATCAATTTACTTTTTGATTGTAATTTTAATACTTGAATCTGATTTATGTCAAATATTTTTGAATCAAGGGGTTATTGTTTAAGACTCCATTTTTTTTTGATACCAAATTCAGTTCTTTGATTTCGAAGGTAAAATTTCTTAGATCTACTAATAAAATTACTTTTTAATTCACTTTTTAATTGTAATTTTAAGGGTTGGGACCAAGATCGAGGGTGTTTCTTTACGCCGCTTCTCCTTTGAAGACACAATTCAGCCTTTACGACTCCATTTTTTTAATCAAAATTCGCTTCTTTGATTTCGAAGGTAAAATTTCTTAGATCTACTAATAAATTTACTTTTTAATTTACTTTTTAATTGTAATTTTAATACTTGAACCCGATTTAGGTCACATATTTTTAATAAAGCGTCGTCTTCAATATATTTTTATTAGTTCCATCTGTTTTAGGTCTAATACTTTGAATCAAGTTTGCTACTTTTTTTATAAAATATAAGAATTATTGATCGAAGACTGCAAGAAACATTGTTATGATGTAATTTTAAAATCCTTTTTTTTTCAAATTGATTTTGTTGTCTAATGATTATAAATAATATCTTCATGATCGTGGTGTATTCGTAAAATGAACCCCAAATTTTTGATACGAATTTATTGGGAATGTATTTGCTTTAAAATAGGAAATTTTGACAAATAAATGAAACCCTTATTTAGGATAACTAAAAGCTTACGTATGTAATGAGACTAATAAAAATAAAAATTGATAAGAGAAAAGGACAAAAGTCTAATATATATATTAAACATAAATAGAAAAAAATACAAACCGACATAAAACAAAAAAGAAATACGTAAAACGTAAAATAAAACTTGATTTAGTGAACAAAAGAACCACCCTCCCCACCATAAGAGCCAACAGATGCCCCACCACCACAAACCCACCATCACCCTTATCAAAAGGTTTCTTCTTCAAATCATTCTTTTTACAAAGAGGGGGATCAAGAGAACCAAATAACTCTAGGATGTTCCTAAAGTATTCACTAAGGCTCTATGCTCTCCCTAGATGCATTAGAAAAATTAGATGACCGCTAGCATCGATAGCGTGCCGTAACAAATGAGTTGTGACCCATACGTCGCAACTTACGACCAGCCGCAAGGCTTGAATGGGCATCCGTAGGACATTTTAGAGCAAGAGATGTTATAGTTTGGTATACGAATGTGCCCAAAGTGAAGCTTCTTAGTGGTTTCAGAGAATGCATGATTCTCGCTCCTCGCTGTCGAATCAATTTCTTCGTAAGAGGAGCCATTTTCATCACACATTTTGCCTCTAGAGAACAACTAAGGATGGAATTATAGAAGGGATGGTATCGAAGGGTAGATACATATATATACCCAAAAATGACCAAATCCATATATCGATGAGTAAAGATTAATTACCAACAACCTCGTTATAGGAAATGGTGAACATTAAAGCCAAATACATACATTAAATACACTAATAGCTACTGTAGGTTAATAATGTAAAGATATCTCATTAATATAAGGATTACATCTTGGAAACTTGAGTAATCATTACACATGTAGACCTAGTTGCTTTCTATAGAGTTACTAACCTATGATGCATTTATTAAATTTGCAGATTTCTATTTAATTAATAAATAACACGTAGAAATATTAATGTTCAAAGAATGGTAAACACCGTTTAAAATATATAATTTGTTTAACTAACAAAAACTCTTTTAATGTATAAATAACATACACTCTTTTTAAATAACTTAAGTAAATATAAATGTTTATTGTAATTATAATTATAATTAGATAGAAAAGTACTAACAAAAAAATTTAATAGCAATCTAGTATTAAAACGTAATTATTTTTTAGAAATAACTGATTATAATGAAAAACAGAGATAGAAAAATAAAAAATAAACTTGGAATTTGTAGTATAATCTTCATCCTCTTAAACTTCAAATGAGAACTAAACAAATAAGAGGTGAAATGATAATAGAAAATGGTAAAATATAGTTTTTTATTTGTGAAAAAAATAAAAAAATGGAAAAATATAGGACATACCAAGATCATCATTTTCGTACTTCCTCTTCTTGCATATTATCATTGACTTTGTGATCTTCATTTCTCTTGTAATACTTAATATTGCGCTTTGTTTTTTGTAAGATAATAGAATTTTATAACCGATTGGAGTTTAGTAAAAACTATTCCTAGACTGTGATATACACTTATATAAAGGAGTCAAGTGATTATGGGAGTGGAATTCAAAGAGTCAAGTTAACCTAGACATAAGAATTGTACTTAAAGCATTTTTTAAGCTACAAAATTAGGTATAGATAATCTAGTGTAATTGAACTATTATTGATTTAACAAAAGTTAATTTTGATGTCATTTCGATTAACATAAGTGGTTTTCATTACGTAATGGCGTAAATAAAAGAATGTATTTTTAATGAATCATTATGACTTAGAATTTCCATAAATTATAATCTATTTTATACGTATATTAATTGTGGATACTATATTTGATTTAAAAACCGTTTTAATAAACATTAATTTCTTCATAAGATGATTGGATACATGACTAAATGACATTGCAAAAACATTGTACCGAAAAATTGATGTTTATGTTTCAATTTTTATTAGAAAACAAACTTACATGAAAAGAAGGTACTTTAATAGCATCATTGAAATGTAAATCATTTGTAACTTAAATTATATGACATAAAGAGTATAGATAATATTTTTTGAGTCGTAATTGATTTTATTCTAACAAAATGTTTGATTATGCATTTTGTTTTCCAAGTATCGGAGATAATTTTTGTATGGAGATCTACAATAGTGGACTTATGTTAGAGGAGAAGTAAGTTTCTCTTATATACATCTTCCATTGTCTTCATTCAAATTATAAGCTTTAAAATGGACAATTTGAGAATTCATTGAATCTGTTTGCCTTAAAAACATAATCAAGGATATGATGTTCATGTATTTTAATTTGAAATGAATAAAGTAGACACATTGATTGAGAATTAAAAATGATTGAATAAGGTAGCTCAGATTTTATGTTTAGCAAACTTATTATTGTGATTTGATTTTTTAAGATTTCCTTGATTCTGTTTAGAGGGAAACATGATTAGGGATTTGATTTTAAGGAATTTTTAAGTGAAATGATTTAGTTGGTAGAAATAAGTTAAATAGGGGAAAGCATTATAATTTGAACAATAAGAACATGTCGTAGTATAAAACTGATATCTAAAAAAAAAACAAAAAGTAAATGTAAAAACACTTTAACATTCAAAAAAAAAGGAAATAAGTGAAAACAAAATGCATAAAACTATTATAAAATCTAAATTAAAAAAAAAAAAAGAAAACCCAAAATGAATTACAAATCCACAAATTACAAATACCCAAATCAGACAAAATAACACAATTGTTCAAATGATAATGTTCCAATAAAATTAACCAAAAACACTAAAGACTGTAAAATTTTCACTCTTTCTCAATCTTGATTTCCTTCAGAATCGAATCCCATCCTTGTTAGATGATCCACCATCACCGTTAATGTGCTTGTCGCAGTTGTCTTCAAATGACAAAAATCTCCTCTTCAAGCCAACATTTTCGGGGTCTTCTCTTCATTATCACCACAAGAATCATTTATCTACATTACAAAAAATGATAAAAGTAAGAAAAAAATAAAATAAAATTTGAAATGAAAAATAAAATTAAATAACTTTGTCAAGTTTATTACCTCAATAACTTCATCACCAAACCTCCTTAATAGCCGCTAATACATCAATCCTCTACAAAAAAGAGAACAACATTAATAAAGAAAACCATTTAAAGTACATTTGCAATGGTTATTTCAAAACCTAATACAAACCTTTTGACCTTAATTTTTTCCTTAATATATTTATCCACCAAAGATTTCCCATGAAAGCAGGATCCGTAAGAATAATTTTGATCTTTACCACTTAAATTAACATCCCTCGATGAACCTTGAAAATAGCGCTTTTGCCTACTATGGCAATGATTTCATCCGGACAATGGGGTAAACAATATTCCTTTTTTCCACTTTCGTAATCCGAAAGAAATGAAAATAAGTGAAACTATTAGTAGATAAAATATTAAATAAATGACTTCAATTTAATAAAATAAAATTAAATTATTTTTAAAAACCTTAATATAGTGGTCCTTTAGCTCCACTAGATTGACCAACCAATGTTTCACAAAGATCTGTCCCATAGCATGAATTTCGCCGTCTCATCACCAGAGTGAACATTCACCTTCACTTTATATCTTGGAATGGCCTTGGTTATATTGTTGTTACAACCTTTGCAAAAATAACCGCTTTCAACAGAATCCAACTTATGCATACAAACCTTACAACTAATAAAAGACCAACATCCATCAACAAATACTTCGAAATTTGACCTATCACCCAAAAGTATCCTTCCTTCAAAATATAAAAAGAAATGAATGAAGATACGAATTCCTTTAAACATGAACAGAAACAGAAATAAAAGAGCAAAATTATTTAAAAAAACCTCCTTGCATTCCGTAAGATCGCCTACAACCAAAACGTTAGCCAAATCACTTTCAAGTTCATCATAACTTGGAATAAGCATTAGATGACTCAATTTGACCGATCTTATGAGAAGATCCAGATTCAACCGCAAACAAACTATGAAATTTGGAAGAGAAAATATATTAGCATATTAGCACATTAGAATATTAATATAAAAGATGAAAAGGTAAATAAAAAATAATCAATGAACAAATTTACTACCTTTTCGGTCAAAGAATTTCGAACAATAGGATCAACATGTAGTTTAGTAGCAAAAATGCATTTGAGATTGAAATTTTACCTAAAATCATATAATAATAATAGTTAGTTATATTCACATCGAATAATGATGAGATAATTTATACTATAGAACAATATGGTATAGAATACATTATCATCATAACTTTTTGGTTTACACAACCGAATCAAAACAATCAAAGGAGAATCACCACATGTTTCAATGAGACTAAACATCTCATCAAAGATAATCACCCCAAAGAGTACAAGTTTAAAGAGTTGTTCCTGGGAAAAAAAAATTTGTCAATAAAGGAACAAAAAAATTACAAATAGTACATCAAAGCTGTGAAACATATATACTTCAAATGAAATAAGTAATTACCCAATGTCCTCCAATACGACTTCTATTAACTTTTCACTGGACTTGTACGTTGGTTGTGAATATGTTTCACTTTGCTTTTTCTCGACCAATCTCCCAACAACATCTAAGAAAAGGTTAAATTTAAAAAATTAATGTAGAAAAAAAAAAAAGGAACTCGGATAAAAAATAGTTAAAATAAGAAATATAAATACCTATCAAGCCACAATCATCAACATCCGTTAAAGCTAGTAACTGAAAAAGACATTAGGAAAAACCTTTTTTGGGAAACTTAAGCCCGTAATCGAATAAATATCGCATCAAGTTAAAGAAGATGATTTTCAAAGGATGTTCAAGAATGCGATACTTTCCCCGTTTTCAACCACACCGAAATTAGAAATGTAATATACCGCACATTCATTCATTTTAGGACCATATTTATGCATAAACATTTTGGGAATTGTTGCTTGAATCCTTGCACCCCGAAATATAAAAAAGTTTCATAAGATGATGTAGAAAGAAAGAGTTCTTCAACCGAGACTACATCTTTGCATATAACAAAATGTGTAACTTACCTCCGAATCCACAAGAATTAACTCGAAACTTTCGTGTATCTTCACACCTTCTCTAACTTGAACTTTGTACTTCCTAGCCACACGAACATTGATAACTCCGGTCCGATCTTCCCTACGAAGGTCTTTTAATAGTGATGCAGAACACATTGTTGAATGAAGATGAATGAAGAAGAAGAGAGAGAAGTAAAAGAAGAAGAGAAAAGAACAAATTTGAAATGGAACTGTGTAACTATTTATATGTGATGTAAAACGATTGGACTTCAATTCTTATTTACATATTTTAATTTTTTATTGCCTGGGACTGTAAAAATAATTAAGGGACTGTAAGCAATTGTTGCCTTCTTTCATTTTCGAATTGGAGTTGTAATAAGTATATAATTATTAGGAACTGTTTTTAAGTAGAAATTATATTAAATGTTCATTAGAAATTCGAGACAGCATGCTTGTTAACTTAATGGTGAATCAGGTTAGTATTAATTACACAGTTTAGGAATACGAAGCATTTTTATTTCCATATTTAGATTTCATTTTTCCCGCCCAAATTTCTGTTTTAGGAAAGAATCCTTATTCACTTCAGCCATTATATAGTTATAGATTATCATAATATTTTATAACTTCTTTTTCATGTATATTAGTCATATTTTATGATTTTGTAGCATATATAATCACATAACTGTATAATATCGAATATCTAAATATAATATTGCATGAACAATAACAGGAGGTGATCGGTTTGCAGCGATCGGCGACCGGTTTCCGATGACGATGGCGACAGTGATAGCAGGCGACAATATTGATGATAATGTATTATACTCCCTCCGTCCCTGAAAGATTGTCCCATTTGCCATTTTGACTTGTCCCAAAAAGTATGTCCCATTTCTAAACTTAGGCATAAATGTTAGTGCAAATCTACTAAGGTACAAAAAGGTAAAGCTCTTCCTTAATAATTGCAAAATGTACAACAGGACAATTTTTTAGAGACGGAGGGAGTAATTTTTAATTACTGCATACTCCCTCCGTCCCACCCGAATTTGGACAAAGTTACTTTACACGAAGATTAAGAAATAACAATAAGATAATAAAAATGTGTGATAGAAAATGAAGAGAGAGAATGAGTGGAGTTAATAGTGGTTGGTTGAATAAATTGTATGGTGGAGAATGAGTGGAGTTAATGAGTGAGTGGGGTATGCCCATTTTTTTATTATTATAAACTTTCCTTTTTGGGTTGTCCAAATTCGGATGGGACGCCCAAAAAGGAAATTTGTCCAAATTCGGGTGGGACGGAGGGAGTATTGCATACAGTATAATATATTTGATGCTACATCGAAAAAATGTTGCACAGGGACTGACCGGGGTAGCGGCGATGGCCGGACCGGAAAAACATGCTTCGACGGATCCGATCTCAAATGGGACCTACAACACAAAACACCGTTAGGGGTGGGGGGTTTTTCCCCCACAAACCCTCCGGCGTGAGAATCATCAATCCGATTCATAACATATATATTACACAATCTGAAATATTTCTAGAGAGAGAGAGGAGAGAGAGGGCTTGAATTTTAGACATACCTTTGAGAATGAAGGGTGGGAGTATTTATATGACCCATGACTCATCATTATCATCTTACCTTACTTTACACGTGTCAACCATTCAATGGGGGGAAAATCTATCAAAAGATTTCATTTGGATAAGGTCAGGGCCAAAATCTTGACACGTGGCACGTTCCGTACCTGGAGACATCAACTTGCTGCAAGACTCAACATCAGACATGCGGGAAGACATGCGGAAAGACCATGCAAGGCACACTTGGGACATGCGGGAAGACATGCGGGAAGACCATGCAAGGCACACTCGGGACATGCGGGAAGGCATGCGGGAAGGCCATACAAGGCACACGCGGGACATGCGGGAAGGCATGCGGGAAGGCCATACAAGGCACACTCGGGACATGCGGGAAGGCCATACAGGAAGGCCATTTCCTGTCATGCGACAAGCCACTTGCTGCATGACGACAAACCAGCCTTAGGCGGGAATCAGGCCTTAACCATAACTAAAAACATGACTTAGACCAATCATATAATAATCAACTTTGACGATATCCTCACGACATATGGGCCCCTATAGTCCATATTTGGACTTGGGCCGGGTAAACATTTATCGGGCATATTTTGTTATGGCACATTAATATTATTACATAAAAATTTGTACATATAATTTAATAAGAAATTTGAGGAAAAGTGATATTTCTCGAGAAACTTTTATAAGTCAGATTTCCCGGATTTGTTTTGGGCTGCCAAATGATATTCCTACCTCCTAACCAACACCTTTCAACGCAACCAGGTTAAGAAAATGTATCATAAAATAAAATAAAATAAAATAAAATACAATGTTATAAGCCCTACCATATGTGCTACGAGTATTTCTATAAAAAAAATGCAGTTTTTTAATGAAAATGAAATTAGAGTTATAAGTGTGATGCAGCACGGAAGCACGATAGATTCGTGTTTAGCGCACTAAACACAAGAATTCTTCAAGCGAAGAACCCTAAAACACAATAACTGAAATCCACCAGAAATTAACTGGAATCCACCAGAAAATAAAGAGAAAATTCTTCAAAATTGATTAATCAAAAGCTAAGTTTAACAAAAGCCCTAAAAGTGTTTAAATACTCTCTCAAAACCCTAACACAAACCCTAAAACGAAATAGCCAATCAATGACCAAAATACCCCTAACTTAATGTTCAAAAACAGTAAAAACGTAATTAACAATGAAATAAAGAAACAACAACCGTTGTTTGAGGCGCCCACCTCGATTACGCCATGCGGCCGCCTGGACTCCAGAGGTTTTGGTTGTTGTCGCCGCTGCTTTGAGGCGCCCGCTTCGGCTAGGTCAGGCGCCCGCCTCCCCTTCAGTAGCTTCGGCCTTGTTTGCTCCGCCGTGAAGCGCCCGCCCCGTCTGGAATGAAGCGCCCGCTTGGGCTCCCGAAGAAGTTCCCACGTTGACAACTCGCTGGGCTACCGCCTGGGTTGGTAAGGGGCGCTCGCCTGGGCTCCAATCACCTCCTGCATCAGTCTCCTCCACTTTCAAAAAACTCGACCCCGAGTTCCCATTATGATAAAGAACTCCATCCGCGTGGTTGTAATTACCTATAGGAATTCGCCCCCTCCGCCCCCTTTTGTCAATCTGAGGCGGAATGTCTCTCATAGAAGGGATCTCATTAGGCCGCTCGTCAGAGGTCAACTCCTGAACCCTTGTAAGAAGTTCTTCAACATCTCTCGGTATTTCCAGCTGCACACTACCCGAATCAAACAACTCCTCAATCGTTGTCGGACAGACATACTCTGCCTTTTCAATAGTTACTGTCGAATCTTCCTCGTTCTGTATAAACATCACGATCGGTTTTTCTTTCTCAACCTGTTTTTCAAAACGCAGTACAGGAGCTATAGCAATCTTATGTTTATCCCAAGTGAACATAAGCACATTATCCCTTCCCCGATACGTAATGTCATGATCATACTGCCAAGGGAGATCGAGCAAGATATGACAGATGTCCATATTCAGAACGTCACAAACAACCTCTTCCTTATAATGCTTGCCAATGAAAATAGGGACCTATGAGTACGCTGATACCACTGAGTTACGAACCCTTATTCACCCACCCCAAGCTATAAGGTTCCTCGTGGGGTTCAGTCTTTAACCCTAAATATCCAACCAACTTCTGCGAAACAATATTTTCAGTACAACCAATATCAACAATCAAGTTACATACCTTGTTGTTGACAGAATAATGTGCTCGCAGCAGATTCTTCCGTTGGCCCTCGTCCTTGGAAGAAAGTAACATCTGTTGAAGCACGCACCCAACCCTCTCACCGGACTCCTCTTCCGCAAACTCAGCGTCTTCATACTCATTGACCTCGGGCTCATCCTCTTCGTACTCATGCAAAATAGCAGCAGTCCTCCGGGTGGGGCAAACATTCGATCTGTGGCCATATCCCTGACAACGATAGCACTTATCCCCTGTTGGCTTGGCGTACGGATTCGCTGCTTTCTGTGTAGGAGCCTTGTTCACTGTTCTACTACTAGCATTGACTGTATTCTTGGCCTGTGGAGTTGGGTCTTTATCAGTTATTGCTTCAGAACTACCCTGCTGAGGAAAACTGCGAAAAGGGATAAAATTCTTCGAACTCGACTTCTCTATAAGTTCAGCCTTCAACGCTAGAGTGGTAGCATCTGTCAGAGTCCATGCCTGATGCAAACCCATCTTCTCCTGTATTGAACCCTTCAACCCATTGACATAACGGGCAATCTGTTGATCCTCCGTCTCCTCAACCCTAACCCGCGCAATATATCTCTGAAACTCGGTTGTGTATTCATCAACTGTCCTCTTGCCCTGCACACAATTGAGATACAGTTTATACAAAGTCTGCTCATAATCCGCCGGTAAAAACCGTTCTGAGATCAACTGCTTCATACGCCTCCAGGTTTTGATTGGCCCCTTCCCTTGTCGTCGCCTTTGACTAACAAGTTTTTCCCACCAAACCGCAGCAGTACTCTTCAATCGGATTGCCACCATCTTTACCTGTTTATTCGTAGGTACCTCCATAACCTCGAAAAAACGATCAACACTACTTTGCCAATCTAGAAAATCCTCAATCCCCATGGATTCATAAAATAAAGGAATTTCAGCATTAATTCTATAATCATGGTGGTTTCGATTATTACCTTGCCTCGGCTCATCTTCACTATCAATCTCAGCATCGGAATCGGAACTAGAATCCCCTTCATCATTATTTTCGACCCTCCTAGGGTGTCGGCCCTGTCCAATACCCCTGTCTCTCTCGCCACCACGGTTACGATTAGCGTGAGCGTTTGGACCTTGTTGAGCAGCCATGAACTCCTCCAGCCGTGTGGACATCGCGGCCATAGCGGTGGCTAGCCCCTCAAATTCTGCTCTTGTTACTTGATCCCCCATAGCAAATCAGTGATGAAAGACAGGTTAAACCAGGCTCTGATACCAACTGACGCAGCACGTAAGCACGATAGATTCGTGTTTAGCGCACTAAACACAAGAATTCTTCAAGCGAAGAACCCTAAAACACAATAACTGGAATTCACAAAAAATTAACTGGAATCCACCAGAAAATAAAGAGAAAACTCTTCAAAATTGATTAATCAAAAGCTAAGTTTAACAAAAGCCCTAAAAGTGTTTAAATACTCTCTCAAAACCCTAACACAAACCCTAAAACGAAATAACCAATCAATGACCAAAATACCCCTAACTTAATGTTCAAAAACAGTAAAAACGTAATTAACAATGAAATAAAGAAACAACGACCGTCGTTTGAGGCGCCCGCCTCGATTACGCCATGTGACCGCCTGGACTCCAAAGGTTTTAGTTGTTGTCGCCGCTGCTTTGAGGCGCCCGCTTCGGCTAGGTCAGGCACCTGCCTCCCCTTCAGTAGCTTCGGCCTTGTTTGCTCCGCCGTGAAGCGCCCGCCCCGTTTGGAATGAAGCGCTCGCCTGGGCTCCCGAAGAAGTTCCCACGTTGACAACTCGCTGGACTGTCGCCTGGGTTGATAAGGGGCGCTCGCCTGGGCTCCAATCGCCTCCTGCATCAAAGTGTTGACTTGATAGTTCCTCCATCTCTTTTGTAATAAGTGTTGTAATTGATTTATTTATACTTTAGTTGTGTAATGGTAATATTACGTTAAAATAAAATTAAAAAAGTTAAAATAGTATTCTGTACCACGTAAGTAAGACTCTATAAGAGCTTAAGTCAATGCAACAAAGTTAATTTACAACTCCATAAAAGTATACTCTCTCATGACCCCTTTTTTGATAAAATTGTAAATTAAGCTCTAAAAATGTAGAGTTGAAAATATAGAGCTGAAATTATTAAGTTGTTGAATTTTAAAACTTGAGTTTGTTTAATAATGACAAAGCAATTACATTTGAATTCAATTTCAACTCAGCACTTGATAATTATTTGAATATTTTTAATGAAATAAATTCATTATTGACATATTTAGATTATATTTTTATAATATTTAAATATTTTTTACTGGTACTTTGTCCCATAATACAATTTATTTTTTACTATTTTTTTATCGACTTGACTGAAATTTGATTAAAAAAATGAAGAAAATTTAATTATAATAGTCTATTAAAAATATTATCAGTAATTTAATATTAAGAAATTTATATTTTAATATTTAGTCAAATATAATTTATATGATTATTTAAAATATTTCAAGCAAAAGAAAGTAGCAAATCAATAAATAAAGAAAATATACTCATTCTCTTTTTTCTCGTTCTTTTCTCCTCTTACTTTCTTAAAACTCCCATTTCCAATTTAAAATTATTAGTCGTTATAAAGACAATCTTAATTTTTTAAGTGATTTAAATCTATCTTACTAAACAAGCTTAATTTTTTTTATCTCTTAAAGTATTCCAAATTGAAATCTTAATTGGATTACCAAACAAACCATCAGTCACACGCTCACATCTCAAATTGTAAAAAATGGTTTGTGTACGAGAATTAAAAAGGTGAATTATAAAATCATTATTAAGTTGGTGCGAGTATAATAACAGCCAAAATCTTGTAAAAAACTAATTTTTTCATAACATAAGAAAAAAACTAGTTTTTAAACACTAACCCTAACTAATAAGAGGGATGAACAATGCTAAAAACTAATTTTTCCATAACATTTTGAGAAAACTAATTTTTCACAAGACCTACTCGCAATAACATGGTAGGAACTATTAATGTGATAAAAAATAAGAAAATGCATTAGTTGATATAAGCATGACAAGTAAGTCTAAAAAATATGACAAGTGAAACTCACTAATTAAAAAATATTAAAAATAAATTAATTTAAATTTTATAATTTCTAATGAAATACCCGAGTAACAAATTTTACAATTTTAGGAAGGATTGAGAGAATACCTCTCAGCCATCCAACATTTACTCCGTATATGCTATTTCAACACAATGTGAATTTGTGAACTCTAGAATGCCAAAAAGTTCCGATCAACTGAAATTCAATGGTTCGGATATATAATGAATGCTTGAATAGCATGAAAAAAATGAACGAACACGTAAACTAAGTCAGAGCTTAATAAGCGAAGGTCCTACGGCGTGAGAGTAATTATTTTTGTATATGAGAGTAAATCAATTGACAATAGTTCAGAGCCAAAAAATGCGTTAGCAGAAAATTGTGATTTAAGGCTTGTATTTATTGGTGTATGAGATAGTCTCCTGCCTTGGATATGAAGTTAGAAGTGATAAAAAGTTAAATCCTACTAAGATCCTAATTACATGAAGTCCTTGTTGGAATATAATTGTAAGAGTTGTATTGGACGTCAGGGAGACGTGCTCCTCGTCATAGTTGTTGGTCGACGTAATAATATGTCGAGTAATAGGAATGACCAAGGGTAGGGAGACCCATTCCCCTTGTCAAACGTAGCTTCACTGTTGTGGACAAGATCATGGTCGACTTAGGCTTATGCCTTGGTCAACATAGCTTTCGTTCCTTAGTCGTTCTAGTCATAAGGCTTTCCCTATGTACAGGTCGACATTGTGTTTTATGACGTGGAAAAAATGACAAGCATAAATAGGAAAGTCCATTCCCTATGTCGTATGTTGGACTTGTGCATATTTTTCATTGGACCCAATCCATTGGGCATTCCCGTTTTATGGCCCCTGATCGTAGTCGTTTTATACCGTTGAGTGGCTTCCAACTCGGCTATGTCGAGAAGGAAGTGTACCTCGTCTTCGACTTACGAATATGAAGATACCTTTCTCGAATTACGAGGCGGCTAATCATTTTATCTGCCATTTTCTGGACATTGACGGACGGGCTCGTAATTGACGAGACATTCGCCTTGGGAACAAGCATTAGCATTAAATTCAGAGAGTGGGGTTACGTGCACCCGTTTTTGTCAATCTATACCCGTTTGAATCTGGGTATAAAAGGATAAACCCTTTCCATTTTTACTCTTTTATCACTCATGCAACTTGAGAAGAACCCATAAGGTGCGAATTTCTTGGATAGTTCTTGACATTGGTGGCTTAGTTTCTTGGTGATTTGAGTCTGATTTGTTCCATCATTTCACATTTTCATCTTTACCAACATGTAATTTCTTCAATTTCAACTGTTTTTACATGTTTTTCGTTTGAATCTTGTTGGGGGTTTTGAAGCGCTATTGTTGTCCTTACCGTTGTTCTCGAAGCTTCCTACGTTACCAATTTTCTTTGTTCCTCGTTATGGCAAGGACGTGGTGAAGTAATCCAAACGCCTTGTACTATTACCACACCTAAAACCTTCGAATCTACAAACGGATTAATGGCTCTTGGATGATGGTGGGTTTGGGTTTGAGTGGAGGGAGTTCTAATTCATTTATAATTTATTTATTTATTTTTTTAGTAAAAAAAAAGAAAGAAAAAATAAAATGAAACTTTCCCAGTTATAGTGTGAAGGTATCCCGAGGGCTGCTCCGATATAAACATCGAGTCCATATTTGTTTGTGTTAGAATGACAAGAAACATTTCACATGGAAAATTCAAAGCATTTAGCCGCCCTTTTGTGAAATGTCAACCCCTAATCCTAAAACTACATCAAAATCCAACTCAACTCAATTCAATTCAATTTAATTTTAAATAAAATATTATTTTTCTTTCATCTACATATTCCTTATTCAACTTATAATCACAAGTCAACTCAATTTATTAATAAAATATTATCTTTTGTCAATCTTTAATCGAAAATAGTGAGCGAAAAAAAAAAATAGTTAATGTGGACATAATACTCTCTCATTCCCCAAAAAATAGTCTTATATTAATTTCTATGATTAACTAAATTGAAATTTTATTTTAATTTTATTAGATAATAAATTATCTATATACAACTTTAAAACTTATTATTAATTCATCATTAATAATACTATTCATAATAATTTTTAAAATTATATAGAAACTTTTGAATTTTCTTAAATTACAGTTAAAATTCAATTAAGTTAAAGAAAAAATTAAAATGGAACGATAATTTAAAAAAAACATATGTTTTTCTACTAATAATGTTGGCTTCCCAAAAAAAAAAATTGGATCTGGGTTCCGTGACTATATAGTCGACTATATAGTTTACATGTATTGAGGAGAGATAATAAAAGAAATTGAACCCTAAGTTTCACATAATGTGAAATTTGACTTTCACCACCATGTCACCTTTTTAAGGACAATATGCTATTAAAAAATAATATTTCTAAAATGATCCTTAAATGTAAAAATCATCATTAATTTAGAACGGAGTGAGTAATTTTTTCAAAATGCATATCAAATTTAGAAATGTACAATAATAGAATGTTGGTGGTGAAGTTCACCTTGGAGAGGTTGCGTATATGGTTACTACTCACACCCACCTCACGTCTTATTCTAATTAAATACTTCTTCCTGTTCAAAATGTTTGTCTCATTTGATTTTTTTGTTGAATTTTGATCATAAATTTATGAGAGATTAATCATGTTCATAAAATTCTAAAAGTTGTTGTTGATAATATTATTAATGGTGAATCAATAGAAATTTTTAGAATTTCATGAACATAATTAAATTGTCATATATTTGTGGTCAAAGTTCAACAAAAAAGTCAAATGGGACAAACAATTTGGGACGGAGGGAGTAAATTAATGCACGGAGATTAAATAATATTGTTGGATAAGAAATATAATTTTTATTGTTGGGTACCTAATCCCTTACAATTAATTAATTAATTATATATTCTCTCCGTCCTACTTAAAAAGAGACAAAAATTCATTTTGGGTGTGTCATTTAAAAAAACATACTCCTAAAATGAAAATTTTTTAATAATTTTTTATTTATGATACTCAATTATATTACTCACAATAAGTGCACTATAAACTCTTCTTAATTTTAGTATAAAATTCATTTTGTGCGTTTGTTTTTAAGTGAGATGTAATGTTAGACATGAATATGATACTTAAACTCGAGAAAAGGAAAAACAAATCCAAGATACTTTCGTGTGATAAGGTGACATGAAAAGGGCGGAGGAATGCGTACTGCGCACTCGGCGTACCATATAAGAAAGCCATCATCGTCTACCCATTGTACCACCTTGTGTACTTTTTTTTGTTACTGTGCTTATGTCAAAATGATAAATAAATTTGTCCTAACTGTGATGTAATCGAGCCTACGAACACGCCACTACCAACTGCGCCAACTATATTGGGCCATGGATATTATATATTCATCAAGTGTTAGGGCCGAGCATTATCTTCCTCGTATGCCGAGGAACATTTACTTTGGCCTTATGTCGCCATTCTTGGGCCTCTGTCCTGTCTCAATTACCGAGGATAGAAAAGCCCTTTGCTCTAAGCATGTCACCAATCACCGAGGAAACAAAAGTATTCTCCCCGGCATATTTTCATGTCGGACATTTACCAAATGACGAGGAAACAAAGTCATTTTCCTCGGCTAATTTGTCCAAGGCCGAGGAAAATCATTCGTCTTCCTCGCTGCTCCGCTAGCACAGCTACAATCCTCATTCAACAAGGATTATACAGCTTGTAACCCAATCAGATTACAATTACCAATATCAATTCAAGTCAAATAAGGAGTCCTTACCGTATATGATCCTCTTAAGATTATATCTTATCTCTTTACAAGTTCATTCCAACATGGATTCTATCTATCCATTCCTATAAATACAAGCCCTACGGCTCATTATTCGCACGTTACTTTTTACATTGGAGAAACTCTGTCAATTTGATTTCTCTAATATCAACCGTGAACTTACTCTCACGCCGGAGGGCCTTTAGCCGGATCCGCCCGGCTTAGTTTACGTGTTTTCTCTTATTTTCGTGCCTTGCAATCGCCGAGCATTCGACGCTTGGATTTGGGCCGATTTGACGATTTTGGCATCATCAATTGGTTCCATTGCCGGGAAATCGATTCAAACACCCTTTGTTTGGCCTCGGAAAATCTCGCTCGAGAAGCTATTTTCCGTTGGATTTGTTCTTGATCGAAATTGGTAATTTTCGCTCCGACAGTTTCGTTCTTGATTCGGTCGGAATTTGTAAACTTCCACCGGAAATCGCATTAATTCGGCCGAAACCGCTAGTTCACGATCAAGCGAAATTTGTGGCTTGAATTTTTGTGTTGGGAAAATCACAATTGGTCGTTTGTTTTGGTTAAAATTTACCCTAATTTTAGCCATAAATTCGGTCCGTGAAATTGTGATTTTTGGAAAATTTTGCATTTAATAATCTGTTTGTGATTCGTAATGGACGGACAATTCACAAGTGTTACCGCTGAGGATCCCACCCAAGTGAATGGGGAAACACCTGAGCCAGAGGAGCCACCGCCTCCTCCTCCTCCTCTACCTCAAGCCGATGCCATTCCTCCCCTTGCCATGACTCTTCGTTCCAGGTCGTGCAAATGCCGAGGAGAGGGCACGACCTTCCTCGTCCTACTCGTACTCGTGGGAAGCAAGCGGGGAAGGAAGAAAACAAAGAATGCCGACGCCGGTCAAGCAGAGGATCTCAACCCGTTGGCCGACGCTCTTTGTTACACAAACAAATGGAGACTTTGCAAAGGATGTATGAGACACAAGTTGCTCATTTGCGAAATGGACCCGCATCATTCCACGGCTCCTTTCATTGTACCATCAATGGGCCCACCTTCGAGAAAGGAACAGGAGAGCATCAGATCCTCCCCGAAGACCGCCGAGCTACCACCGCGGCTCCCTGTGGATTCTCCTCATCCTCGGCATAACAAGAAGCGAAGGATCTTGTGGTCGACCCGAGAAGCCAAATAACTCCCAGGAAGAGGAAGTGAACTCCAAGGACCTAAGAACAAGACTCGGCTTGAATAGACGCCTATCACCTCGCTCGCCTCATCATGACACCTAGGCGTCCCGCGTCTCCTCGAGCTCGTCGGCCGATTCTCCTCGTCCTCGTCATTCGTATTCTCATCGTCCTCGTCGACCGACTCTCCTCGTCCTCTCATCGGGAATTTGCTAGGCCAAGGACCCCTGTGAGCCCTACAGATGATACTTGGCGCACAAGACACGGAACCAAGACGTGATAGGGCCCCCTCCAAACGTGATGGCCACCGACATGAAGAAAAGCATAGTAGGGTGAATGATCGCCCCAAAGAAAAGTCAGTCAGAAGCTCCCAACGAAGCACTCGCTCAAGCAGTGAGAAGGAAATAGAAACAAATCAATGGGAGCTGCTGAAGCAAAGGCTGGATGATATGGAGAGGGGAAAGAAATATAATGACGATGATTATGATTGGGCCACCCGTCCGTTTTCCTTGAGGATAACTGCAGCACCTCCCCATCCTAACCTCAAGCTCCCAAATTTCGAGAAATATAACGGAACCACTGACGCCAAGGACCATGTGCAAAGTTTTGAACAAACCATGAATCTCCTCACCACTGCTGATGACTTGCTCTGCAAAGCTTTCGCGAGCACCTTTTCCGGAACAGCTTTGACCTGGTTCCGTGAGCTTAAGAAAGGTTGCATCGATTGCTGGAGGGGCATGAGGAGATGTAGGGTTTCCGAGGGTCCATGCGCAGCGGAATAAGCAATAACTCGAAAACCCCAAGCCCTAGAATCCGTTCTAGATGAATAATTAAGAGAGATGAAATAGAATTACCAACCTTGAATGCTTTTGCCTTTAATAAACTTGACCCAACTCCAGATTGAATGATCTTGTTAATCCTTGATGAACGAACGGGAATCACGAACCAAAGATCTTGATGAACGAAGATCCTCTATGTTTATCCACGCGCGGAACGAACCCTAGAACTCTTCTAGGAGGATTGCTAGATCCAATTGATTGAAACACCTTTCAATCAATGAAGAACAATGGATTTGGTGGTGTTTGATTCTCAATTCTCAATTGAAATCTCCCACTCTAAGTGTTTCTCTCAAGCCAAAACGTTCTTATGACGGCTAGGGCAACCAGGGGTAAGTATTTATACGTTATAAAACTTTTCCCCGCGAAAACCCTAGTTTTAAGTCAATTCCGCGTCGCCCAGCCGCCTGTGGGACGAGTCGTCCCCCTGTGGGACGAGCCGTCCCCTCGACACCCGCCTTCGACCGGCTTCCCTTAAGGGGAATAGTTGGTTTCGGCCTGGGACGAGTCGTCCCCGAGAACAAAAACTCCATATTCTTCATTTTTGACAATTCGTTCGACGCGTGTGACCCCATAGGACCATACTATGTTGGCAATGAGTCCGATCACATCGATCCTCATAAGACATGAGCGGACTCTAGCAAGCCATCATGCCTACCCAAATAGTATAATATCAAGTTCGATTTTCCTACATAGAACATATCACAATCCCATTGTCACACGATGTTATATTGAACATGAGTCATGGTCCACGTCAACTCATATTGTTCAATGCTTTCTCGTTACCAAGTAAATTGATTAATCGAATGACATTAATCACATTAATTCATTCGGGCATGGCCACGCACTACATCAATCTTACTTACGAGTGGCCTAGCAAACATCTCTCTTTACGAGGGACAATTTCCATCTTGACTTATCATTCTTCCCAACAAGAATCATACCATGCCAATGATAGCCCTTATTGTCCTCCTGTTAAAGACAACGTTCAACTATATCAAACATGATATTCATCGAGCGGAAGACGATGATAATCTCGTGTCAAAGGATATCAATGATATGACTATAATGAGATTTAATTATGACATATGACCATGACATAAATCTCATAATGGGTCAAGTCCAAGACTGTTCTCTAACAAGTACCCATGAATCTAATGTGCATCTCCATGCATATAATCATCATATGATTATCCATTAGACTTCATACTAGTGCTTCATAAGTACTAGGGACACGATTATTATAACTAAACATGCAAATTCATATAATAATCAAAGAAGCAATCTCATATATAAATGAACAATGACATTACATAAAGGTCTATCTCTATAGGCCTAGTGGCACTAACACCTACGTACTCCCACTTGCACTAGGCCCAATCATTCATGTATCTTATACCCATGGACCTAACATGACCATCATGTTTAGCTTGTGGTAAAGGCTTGGTGAGAGGGTCCGAAATGTTGTCATCCGTTGGTACCTTGCATATCTTGACGTCCTCCCTTTCACAATTTCTCGAATGAGGTGGAAGCTGTCTCAAAATGTGTTTGGATCGCCGATGTGACCTTGGTTCTTTTGCTTGGGCAATAGCACCATTGTTGTCACTGTAACAGCTCTATCGGGTTAGTGATACTGAACGACTTCTAAGTCACTAACGAACTTCTTGATCCAAACCGCCTCCTTAGCCGCATCTCGATGCCGCGCATGTACTCGGCTTCGTTGTAGAATCGCAATGTTGCTCGCTTGGAACTCTTCCAACAAACAAGACCTCCATTTAGCATAAACACAAAACCAGATCGCGATCTATAGTCATCTTTGTCGGTTTGGAAGCTTCGCATCTCGTGTAACCCTTTACAAACCGTATCATCTTCCATTCCTCCAAATACCAAGAATACATCCTTAGTCCTTCTTAAGTACTTAAGGATATTCTTGACAGCCTATCCAATGGTTCTCACCAGATCGATCGGTATCTACTCGTTGCGCTTAGAGCGTACGAGACATCGGGTCTAGTACATAACATGGCATACATGATAGACCCAATTGCCGAAGCATATGGTATATCATTCATCCTCTTTCGCTCATCATTTGTCTTAGGACAATGAGTCTTGCTAAGAGTAATGCCATGTCCCATCGGGTAAGTATCCTCTCTTAGAATTTTCCATCTTGAATCTTCTAAGGACCTTGTCAATATATGTACTCGACTCAAACCAATCATCCTTCTTGATCTATCTCTATAGATCTTGATACCAAGGATATAAGCCGCCTCACTCCATATCTTTCATTTGAGAAACATTTTCCTAACCAGACTTTACAGCCTCAAGTGTGAACATTGTTTCCAATGAGTAAGATGTCATCGACATATAACACCGTAAATAGCACTATGCTCCCACTTATCTTCTTGTATACACAAGGTTCATCTTCGTTTTGATGAAGCCAAACTCTTGATCGATTCATCAAAACGTAGATTCCAAATCCGGAAGCTTGCTTCAATCCATAAATGGATCTCTCGCAACTTACACACTTTGTTAGAATCCTTCGATCGACAAACCCTTCAGCCGTATCATGTATACATCCTCAAGTAGGTTTCCGTTAAGAAACGCCGTTTTGACGTCCATTTGCCATATCTCATAGTCATAATATGCGGCTATGGCAATTAGGATTCTAATAGACTTAAGCATTGCTACTGCGAAAAGGTTTCATCATAGTCAACGCCATGAATCCGCCTATACCCCTTAGCAACTAGCCTAGCCTTATAAGTATGTACCTTCCCATCCATGTCGGTTTTCTTTGAAAACCCACTTGCACCCTATGGTTTTTACACCTTCGGTGGATCAATCAAGTTCCAAACTTGATTATCGTACATGGATTTGATTTCGGATTCCATGGCTCCTAGCCACTTGTCCGAATCAGAGTGGACATCGCCTCTGATAGGAAGTAGGTTCATCATTCTCAATGATTTCTACTTCATTACTTTCCGTCATGAGAAATCCATATCTCTCGTGTTCGGATCGTATCCTATCCGATCTCGCGAAGAACTTGTGTATCTTGAACCGGTTCCACAACAAACCTTGTGAACTTGGTTCCGTCTCTACTATTGGTTCCTTGTCATTTTCGGGTTCTTGAATTTCTTCAAGATCAATTTTACTCCCACTAGTTTCTTTAGAGAGAAACTCTTTCTCTAGAAAGACACCATTTCGAGCAACAAACACTTTGTTCTCGGATTGGTTGTAAAATAGATATCCTTTCGTTTCCTCGGGATAACCGACGAAAATACATTTATCGTATCTAGGTGCAAGTTTATGTTCGTAAACCAATTTCTTTACATAAACCTCACACATCCCCAAATCTTCATGAAAGATAAGCTAGGCTTTCTTCCATACCACATCTCATGTGGGGTTTTAGGAGCCGATTTAGTAGGGACCTTGTTAAGTGTGAAAGCGGCCAAGTTTCCAAAGCGCGTGTCCCCAAAAGGAAATAGGAAGGTTCACTTGACTCATCATCGATCGAACCATATCTAATAGAGTTCGATTTCTCCTCTCGGACACACCATTCCATCGTGGTGTTCCGGTGGAGTAAGTTCTCAAACAATTCCACAACTTTTCGTATGATCGTCAAATTCTTGGCTCAAATATTCACCACCTCGATCGGATCGAAGTGTTTTAATAGTTTTGCCAAGTTGATTTTGTACTTCACTTTGAAATATTCTAAATATCTCAAAAGCTTCACTTTTGTATTTCATCGATAGACGTAGCCATATCTTGATAAGTCATCAAATAACGTTATGAAGTACCGAAATCCTCCCCTAGCAATGCTATTCATTCGTCCACATACATCGCATGTACAAGAGCCAACAAATCACTAGCCCTTTCACTACTCTTAGTAAAAGGTGCTTTAGTCATCTTGCCCAATAAACAAGACTCGCAAACATCATATGATTCATAATCACATGAGTCTAAATATCCATCTTTATGGAGTTTAGAGATGCGTTTCTCGTTTATGTGCCCAAGACGGCAATGCCATTTATATGTGTCATTCACATTATTTGGTTTGGATTTCTTACTAACATGATAGACATTATCAACATTATTCTCAACATCCAAGACATAAAGGCCATTAAAAGAATGAGCAACACAATAAAGCATGTCATTCAAATAAATCGAAAATCTCTTATTCGCAATAAGAAAATTGTAACCCTCATTGTCTAAACATGAAATAGAAATAATGTTTCGCCAAATCCGAACATAATAATGCTTATTTAAAACTAAAATTAATCCGCTGTAAAGTGACTTCGTAAGTCCCTACGCCAACGCAAAGAACTCTTGCTCCATTTCCAACCCGTAGATCTACTTCACCCTCTTTGAGCAACCTTCTATTCTTTAGTCCCCGCACATTTAGGCAAATGTGAGATCCACATCCGGTATCTAATACCCAAGAACTAGAGGTAGAAAGTAAAACATCTATCATATAGATACTCAAGTCACGGCAATCTCATTGCCCTTCTTCTTCGCCTCCTTCCCGATAAAGTTTGCGCTACGCCTCCAATGCCCAGCTTCCTTGCAATGGTAGCACACCGCATCCTTTTGGGATTTGGGTTTAGGCTTCTCAAAGAACGGCAACCTTTGCCTCCTGGCTTAGCAACTTTTGCTTTACCCTTGTTTTTGAACCCCTTTCCTTTATTCACCATCAACACTTGATTGGTTTTCTTGGTAATATTGTTCTCCGCATTCTTTAGCATCCCATGCAATTCGTACAGAGATTTATTCATCCCATTCATGTTATAATTCGTAACAAACCGATTATAACTCTCGTGGAGTGAATGCAATATCATATCCGTAGCGCTCTAATCGGATAGGATACCCAAGCCTCTCAAGATGTTCGAGGTGACCCTTCATCTTCAACACATGAGGCCCAACAGTTGTCCTTCAATCATCTTGCATGAATGAAGAGCCTTCATAGTGTCAAACCTTTCCGTACGTGCTTGCAATCGAACATTTCCTTCAAATGATTTCCCAAATCATAGGCTTCCATGCGTACAAGGTCCTTCAAGAGCCTTACACATGGTCGCAAGCATCGTGCAACCAACATCAATAGAATCATCCATATGCTTCTTATGTTGGTCCCTTTCCGCTTTAGTTGCATTAGCAAATGGCTCGGGTGGAACGGGTCCATCGAGAATGTACAACTTCCTTTCTGTTTGAGAACAATTCCCAAACTGCGGATCCAATCCACATAGTTATTGCCATTCTCCTCTAACTTGTCCTTCTCAAGGATCGATCGCAGTGACATGTTTTGATTATTGTTTACAGCCATTGATCTACAAAGATATGCAACAAGATATGAACACATATAAGTACCAATTCATTTAAGAGATTAATTAACGTATTTCACAAATACTCCCACTAAATTATATAACCTTCTTATACAAATATGTATAATATAATTTAATAGGCTAAGACCCAACTTTAATTTAATTTCAAGTCGGCTATGGCACGATCAAGCTCAAAATTAAACTAAAAAGGTAGATAACATTTATCAATCATATCTATATATGACTCTTAGATCATTATGAGATTATAGACATCTTATGTCACATGTTTCAATCTCATCTTACGCCTTAGGCCCAAAACCGTTTTGATAGCCTAATTGAGTTCAACCATGTTAAACGTATAGCAACCACTATTTGCTCATCTTGATCATACAAAGATAGAATTAATGCACCTCGCTATGGCGAGCCCACATAAAACTACCCGTGTACTCACAAGTGTTTAAACATGGGTGGCATAAAACAAACTCAAATTACAAAGAAGGTTCAATTTTTCATGCTTATCAATTACATCCCAAGGTTGATTCATGAAAACTATATGAACATAATTATGAACATGGAATGATGCAACACATATTACATTTGATCGCAATTACTAGTACGCGGCCACGTGCTCCAAGATTATCCCACACTTCCATCGAAGTGCCCGTGGGGAAGGTTTTGGTGTCCACCAATATACCAAGTAATACATCACAAATATCCTAGATTAATCACATTAATCATATCAATGAAATTGACATCCCATAATCTAGATTAATCATATTAATCATATATATTACAATTTCATAATCATGGTATATCTATATATACTATTACTTCTCAAGTAAAACTCATACAATTTCATATTCTAGATCATGCACATCATGAAAATTCATATAATCATATTACATAATTATCATGATTATCTAACTAAGCATCATGAACGGGGCTCGATACCACCGTAGGGTTTCGAGGGTCCATGCGCAGCCGGAATAAGCAATAACTCGAAAAACCCCAAGCCCTAGAATCCGTTCTAGATGAATAATTAAGAGAGATGAAATAGAATTACCAACCTTGAATGCTTTTGCCTTTGATAAACTTGACCCAACTCCGCATTGAATGATCTTGTTAATCCTTGATGAACGAACGGGAATCACGAACCAAAGATCTTGATGAACGAAGATCCTCTATGTTTATCCACGCGCGAACGAACCCTAGAACTCTTCTAGGAGGATTGCTAGATCCAATTGATTGAAACACCTTTCAATCAATGAAGAACAATGGATTTCGTGGTGTTTGATTCTCAATTCTCAATTGAAATCTCCCACTCTAAGTGTTTCTCTCAAGCCAAAACGTTCTTATGACGGCTAGTGGCAACCAGGGTAAGTATTTATACGTTATAAAACTTTTCCCTTCGCGAAAACCCTAGTTTTAAGTCAATTCCGTCGGGCCCAGCCGCCTGTGGACGAGTCGTCCCCTGTGGACGAGTCGTCCCCGACACCCAGCCTTCGACCGGCTTCCCCTTAAGGGGAATAGTTGGTTTCTGCCTCTGGGACGAGTCGTCCCCGAGAACAAAAACTCCATATTCTTCATTTTTGACAATTGCTCGACGCGTGTGACCCCATAGGACCATACTATGTTGGCAATGAGTCCGATCACATCGATCCTCATAAGACATGAGCGGACTCTAGCAAGCCATCATGCCTACCCAAATAGTATAATATCAAGTTCGATTTTCCTACATAGAACATATCACAATCCCATTGTCACACGATGTTATATTCAACATGAGTCATGGTCCACGTCAACTCATATTGTTCAATGCTTTCTCGTTACCAAGTAAATTGATTAATCGAATGACATTAATCACATTAATTCATTCGGGCATGGCCATGCACTACATCAATCTTACTTACGAGTGGCCTAGCAAACATCTCTCTTTACGAGGGACAATTTCCATCTTGACTTATCATTCTTCCCAACAAGAATCATACCATGCCAATGATAGCCCTTATTGTCATCCGGTTAAAGACAACGTTAAACTATATCAAACATGATATTCATCGAGCGGAAGACGATGATAATCTCAGGTCAAAGGATATCAATGATATGACTATATGAGATTTAATTATGACATATGACCATGACATAAATCTCATAATGGGTCAAGTCCAGTACCTTGTTCTCTAACAAGTACCCATGAATCTAATGTGCATCTCCATGCATATAATCATCATATGATTATCCATTAGACTTCATACTAGTGCTTCATAAGTACTAGGGACACGATTATTATAACTAAACATGCAAATTCATATAATAATCAAAGAAGCAATCTCATATATAAATGAACAATGACATTACATAAAGGTCTATCTCTATAGGCCTAGGGCACTAACACCTACAGGAGAATGTTCTTAGATCACTTTGCCACAGCTGGGAAGAGGAAGATGAGATTAACCGACTTGGCCAACATTGAGCAAGGGAAGGGAGAGACCACCCTTAGCTACTACAATAGGTTCCGAAAGATGGCAGACCAAGTCGAAGAAAGCCTTACTGATAGGGAGGTCATAGTTTGCTTCAACTCTGGGTTAAAATCTGGCCCCCTCATTTATGAACTCTCAGCCAGGGAACCCAGCTCCAAGGCCGAATTATACAAAGTGGCTTATGCCATTTCCATGGCTGAGGACAAGACAAAGAAAAGGGGTGCTGACAAGACGGAACCTGAAGCGACTAACTCCCGACAGAATGACAATGGGAACGACAAGAAAGGAAAGAATAAAACCAGAAGCACTGAGAAGCTGGAGTTCACCACTCTTACAAAGCCCATCTCCGAAATCATGCAGATGGTGAACCTTCCTCCACCTCGTCCGCTGACTGATAACCCAAAGTATCCCCGCAACAAGAACAAATACCGTGATTTTCACAAGGACAACGGGCACACCACCGATGGTTCTTTGGGCCCTTAAGAAGATAATCCAACAATGGGTTGACGAGGGAAAGTTAGACCGTTATGTCATGAAGAAAGATGGCAAGCGAAAGCGGAAGCAAGAGGAGAGTGAAGATGACTCCAAGAGTGAGGATGAAGATAGAAGGCCTCCTAGGGCTAAACTACATGTGATCCGTGAAGAGGTGACCTCCACCGTAAAAGCTAAGGGATCGGATCCACGAGCTAAGCAAAGTATACCATGTCCCTGCTTGGATCCATAAAGCGAAGAAATCATTAGTTTTTCTCCGAATGAGTTGGCGGGAAGTCGAGCAATCGTGAGCAACCATTGGTCATCAAGGGTCGAATTGACAATGTTCAATCCGAAAGACTTCTTGTTGACACTGGGGCCTCCCGTGACATCTTGTACTATTCAGCCTTCCAACAAATGGGATTGAAAGACACTTCGCTAGAGCCATATCATGGAAGGCTTGAAGGATTCACCAACCATAAGGTTGGAGCAAAGGGAACCGTAGAACCGGAACTCGAAGTCGGCGATCATCCCTTCCGATCCAAAGCTACCGTCACTTTTATAGTCATGGATTTGACTAGTGACTATCATGCGATTATCGGCATTCCAAGTCAAGCCAAACTTGGGATGGTAGCCTCCCTTCCTCACCAACGAGTTAAATTTCCCACTCGTGGCCGGCATAGGATGCGTGAGGGCAACCCCCAAAGATTTCTTGGAACATGTTGTCAAGAGCCGGAAAAAGTCAAAAGCGTGGAGATAGATACGCCCGAGGAGAACATCAAGATCACCAAATCACGAAGACCACGGAAACTAGCTCTAGAATGAACTATATCCGTGAAGTATGGGAAAGTGAGGAAGAGGAACCTATGGTCCTAGAAATTGTGGATGACCAAGGCGTAACTCTACCCACACCGGAAGAAGAGCCTATGGTCCTAGAAACTGCGGATGACCAAGGCATAGTTCTACCCATCTCCGAGGAAGACCCCATTCTCGTCAATGACCGTAACTCGGGGCCAACCATGACTCGGGGAAGAACGATCTTCCGTACATCGATAAACTTATGCAGAAGAAGGCCTCAATGTAAACGACAATGAAGGGAGGAGAATCGTAGAGATCATCATCGAATCCCTGGAATTTCGAGACGGACCAGAAATGAAGCCTCGTAGATGAGCTAGAAGAGGTAGTCATTAATCCCGACTATCCCGAACAAAAATCAAGCTAGGAGGCCACTATCACAGAAGAGAAAGAAAGAATCATATCCCTCTTGAAAAATGGGGTCTCGACGTCTTTGCGTGGAGAGTCGAAGACATGAGGGGGATCAATGAGGAAGTAGCCCTCCACCGCTTAGAAGTTGATCCTTTAGTGAAGACCATCTCCTGCACGAGGAGAAATTTTGCAAGAGACAAGGAGGAAGCTATAAAGGAGGAGGTGCGTAAGTTACTGGCCGGAATAATTCGCGAAGTCAAATACCCCGTTTGGTTGGCTAATGTTGTTATGGTGAAGAAACAAAATGGGAAATGGCGCATGTGCATAGACTTTACCGATCTAAACAAAGCTCGCCCCAAGGACGCCTATCCTCTCCCCGCAATCGACAAGTTAGTGGACTCCATTTCGGACACCAAACTCGCCTTCTTAGATGCCTACTCGTGCTATCATCGATAAAAATGGCGAAAGAAGACATCGAGAAGACTCGCCTTTCAAACACCTCGCTGGGGAATTTCGCTACATCATGATGCCTTTTGGGCTCAAGAATGCCGGTGCCACTTACCAACGGATGGTAAATCAAGTTTTTGCAAGTCGATAGGTAGAAACATGGAGGCTTATATTGATGACATGGTCATAAAGACCAAGGAAGGCAGCCACGTTCCCGACCTAGAAGAGACCATTCACAACCTCCGAGCCAACAACATGAAGCCGAATCCAAGCAAGTGCGTGTTCGGAGTTACCGCAGAAAATTTCGGGCTTCATGGTTTCCCAAAGGGGGATTGAAGCAAACCCGTAAAAGATCAAGGCGCTCATTGACATGAAGGAACCTACCACCATCAAAGAGGTCCAAAGACTTAATGGAAGAATTGCACTGAAGATTCATCGCCAAGTCCGCCGAAAAGTCACCGCCTTTCTTCAAGGTATTCAAGGGTACCAAGAGCTTCTCCTCGGACTCCCGAATGCTCGGAAGCATTCCTCCGGTTGAAGGAGTACTGGGTTCCCCTCCCTTGCTTAGCAGTCCGACTACCGGTGAGATGCTATATGTCTTCCTAGCCGCCACCGATCACGCCGTCGCACTGCCTTGGTTCGAAAGGATGAAGGAATTCAGCCGCCTATTATGTCTCAAAGGCCCCGTCCGATGTGGAAAGCAGATATTTCAATGTGGAGAAGATAGCATACGCCCCTAGTCATTGCCTCAAGGAAGCCGCGTGCATATTTTTCTCGCACACCCTATCACCGTCTACACCAACGAACCATTCAAGAAAATCCTTCACAAGTTGGACGGCTCGGGACGTCTCCTTAATTGGTCAATCGCTCTAACGGAGTTTGATATCACTTACCAACCAAGGAAGACCCTCCTAGCACAGCCTTTGGTTGACTTCATGGTCGAGACCGCCTTTATGGGCGAGCATCTCCCCACCTCCCTAAGCAAAACGCGCCGGAGGAAAAAGACTCTCCCATTGAACTCCCATCCAACCGTTGGATCCCGTATACGGACGGATCGCCTACCAAGGAAAGAAGCGGAGGCCGGAGTAGTACTAGCAAGCCTGTATGAGAATATACTATACAAGATGCCATCCGCTTCAGTTTCGCCTCTAACAACCAAGCCGAATACGAGGCTCTCATATTTGGCATTGAGTTGGCCTCCTTCTATGGAGCAACTAAGGTGCGGCCGCTTTCGTGACTCCCAACTTGTTGTCAAACAAGTGAAAGGAGAATATAACACTCAAGATGTCACCCTTGCCAAATATAGAGACTCGGTCCTAGATATGACGAAGAAAATGGAATTTTTCGAGCTCAAGCAGTATAGGAAGGGAAGACAACCAAGTCGCAGACGTTCTCTCCAAACTAGCCACCATGGACGCAGCCTCCGCGGAGACCAACCCATATGTAGTTTATGCCGAGGAACCCGCGTACGAAAGATTACAAGTCATGCTTCCGGACGAGGAAGAGAGATGCCGGATCGATGACTACATCGAATACATTGAGAAGGAGAAACTCCCGTAAGACGATGCTCGAGCCAAGCTTATCAAGAAGAGGTCTCCAAGATTCGTGGTGATGAACGGAATCCTCTACCGAAGATCTTTCACGAAGCCCCCGCTAAGGTGTGTCTATCCCAAGGAAACCGAGAACCTCCCCGGCGTAAGTACATGAAGGTGTTTGCGGCGGACACCGGGGGCCGTAACCTTAGCCGACAAAATCATAGCGCTAGGTTACTACCGGCCAAACCTAAGTGGAAGACGCGCATGCCTATGTTCGAAAATGTGACAAATGCCAAAGGTTCTCTCGACATTCCAAGACTACTCGCAAGCCGAGCAAACACTTGTAATACCTACGTGGCCATTTGATATGTGGGGATCGACCTCATTGGACCCTTCCCACCCGCCCGTGGTAATTGCCAGTACGTGATAGTAGCCGCTGATTACTTCTCCAAGTGGATAGAAGCCAAGGCATTGGCCAAGATAACGGAAGAGAATGCGATCAACTTTGTTCATGACAACATCTCGGTGCAGATTTCGCCTTCCGCATACAATTGTTTCGACCATGGCCTCCAATTCTCCACGGCATTTACAACCGAATTGGGAAGAGTCAAAGTACGCCATGCAAAATCTTCGCCAGCGCACCCCAAGGCAACGGCCAAGCGTAAGCCGCCAACAACCGGTCCTAACCGCCCTCACCAAGAACCTTGAAGGACGCGAGGGTAGATGGTTGGACGAACTTCCCTAGCTTTATGGGTCGTTCGCACAACCACCCTGGGCCAACCGGGAAACCCCATTCGCACTAACTTTCGGTTCTGAGGCTATGGCACCGGCAGAGATGGCCATCCCTACAGTAAGGAACTCCCATTATGATGAGCAAGTCAACAAGGTCAATAGGCTCCTAGACCTGGACCTGATAGATGAAAAACGACTAGCTGCGCAGATGAGGATGGTGAATTACAAGCAAAGGACCAAGGCATATCACGACAAGAGGGTCATCAAAAGAGTATTCCAAGTGGGCGATTGGGTACTTAGAAAGATCGAAGCCACTGGTCGGAAAGCGGAACAAAACAAGCTCTCCCCAAATTGGGAAGGTCCCTATATCATCACTCAAGTCATTCGAGAAGGGACCTACAGATTAAGGACCAAGGAGGGGAAGGATCTCAAGCATCCATGGCATTCCGACAACCTTAGAAAATATTATCACTAGTCTAGTTTATTTTTGTAATAGATTAGCTCTTCATTTTCGGTCTTTTATTTTCGGTCTTTTGTTTTCTTTTTGTCTCTTTAGTTGATAGGATTGCAGTTTGATGTAATCACATTTCGCTCTACGAAAGCAGCTTCTTCCAACATGCAAAGCAACTATCTATCGCCTCTTCACCCCAAAGACAGAAGATGAGGGCATTACCTCGCATTCTCCGATACACAATAGCCAAGACTAAGGATCTTCCTTGGCCCGATGGCTTACAATTGCCAAGACCAAGGATCTTCCTTGGCCTGATGGCTTATCAATCGCCAAGACCAAGGATCTTCCTTGGCCTGATGGCTTACCAATTGCCAAGACCAAGGACTTCCTCGCCCGATGGCTTACCAATTGCCAAGACCAAGGATCTTCCTTGGCCTCGATGGCTTACCAACGGCCAAGACCAAGGATCTTCCTTGGCCCGACGGCCTACACACCCGCCAAGACCAAGGGACCACCTCGCCTCGATGGCCCTCAATATATCCCGTCAAGGGCCCACCTTGATTCAGATACCAGCGGCCCAAGACCAAGGAACCACCTCGCTCGATGGCTTACAACTCTCCTAGTCAAGGATCCATCTTGACTTAGGAGACTAACGGCCAAGGCCTAGGACTTTCCTCGGCCTAATGGCTTGATAAACCTCCCACCATGAATCTACTCTGATTCAGGATTACAACATTCAAAGCCGAGGAAAACTTCCTCGGCCCAAATAAAGTACGAGTATAGTTACGGTGAGGAATCTTCCTCGGCCTAACCACTTGCTCCACAAGGAACAAGGGACCTTCCTCGGATCCCACATTCCTAAGGCTAGTGCATAGCATACAAAAATATAATCAAGTCAAGAAGTGAGAATAATGACAAAGGATTTTTTCATTGATATTCAAATGGAAATTACAAGATCCTATTGTCTATTACAAGAAGCAAAAAGGAAAAACTATCCTAAGATGGCCGAGCATCCTCAAAAGGCTCTTCTAGCCGCCTAGTATTATTGGAGCCAAAGGTGGAGGAAGGGTCGTTTGATGGGCTTGGGCATCGCCTTCCTCATTGCTCCTTCCTCGGCCTCTAGGTCCTCCCGGCTCGTCGGCGTCTTGGATCGCCTCCACTAGGTCTTTAATATTGCCGGGACAACAGGTTTGGCTTCCACACTTCCCTACAAGCATGGGCATCCTCGCGCCTATCACCCATGTTGCTCTCGTAATAAGTGGACTAAGTGATGGAGTGCCACGACCTCCTCGGCATATTGATCCCGCATATTAGCCGGGCAATCTTGTTGATGTCCGCATCAGCCGAGGGATCGGCTAAAATGCTCCCGGCCAAGTGGAGGTAGCCGTCCTCGAACATGGTGGGCCGTTGCTCGTCAACAGCCTCTCCGAAGGCCGAGCCGCCATCATAAGTTCTTTGAAAGCCGAGCTCTCCTTGAACCGAGCTACGGCCTCTTCCTCCCTAGCCGGAAGGGTAGCTTCCAATCCTCGGCACTTGGCCTCGCCTTCCTCGGCCTTGGTCCGAAGCTCGACCTTATCCGCCCGGCCTGGGCAAGCTCTTCATTTTTGAGCCGAGATGTTCCTCGGCTTTTGATCTTTCTTCCTCGGCCCTTTTACCTCGGCCTCAACCTTGGCCTCGTCGCCGCAAGCTCAAGCATCCTTGGCTTCTAAAAGTTTAGCCAAGGAAGATTTTTCTTTTCGCTCTTGCTTGAGCCGCCTTGGCCTCATTCAGCGCCTTGTCTTCTTCTTGGCCAAGACGTTCTCGTACGCCGTGATCAAGCCAACCGAAAGATAAAATCATCGTTAGGAAGACAAATCCAATATCAAAGATAATAACCCAAGAAAGGGATCAACATTTACCTCAGAAGCAGAGTCCCTTGTGGCAAAGCACAAGCATCTTCATTAGGACCCTCTTTGCAGGGTTTCATAAGCATCCTCGTCCATGGCCCTTCGATGGGAGCTCGCCCAATATCACCAAGGGTCCCTCCCTTGCCAACAGTGGGGAGTCCCTTAAGACGAGGAATGCCAAGGGACATATTTTTTGCCACCATCGCCTCTTCAATAGTCTTGACCGACCGAACGGTCAAGGGAGGGGGAGCATCAACCTCGGGGGCCACACCGACGCTTGCCCGTTTGCGCCCGGCTCCTCGGCGCCGGCACTTGGAGTTCTTTTGGAGGACCTCCTTTCGACGAGGTTAGCTTCCTCGGCTGCTTCTTCCTCGCATCAACATGGAGGCTATGCCCTCTACAGTTGATGGGTTGGATTGATTATCAGCAGCAGGATCCTCGGCATCCACTTCCCGTGCAATTTAAGGGGAGGGGTTGGTCGGGCCCGAACATTAAGGATGAGGTTACGTGCATTAGTATCCTCCCTCCTTTCTCGTTAGAGCGGTTTTCTTGCTCAACCTCCTCTTCCTCTTCACTAGCTCCCGAGGGCTCGCCTCTCCATCGCAAGGGTAGCTTCTTCCTCGGTGGTCGATCTGTAAAAGACAAGGAAGAAATGGTCAAGTACGAGCAAGGAAGCCCAAGGTCAAGTACGAGCAAAATAATATGACAAAAATTACAAGTGTAAGATAAAAATTTACGTCCAACAATGTTAGGTGCTCCAATACATTGGTCACTGGGACGCTCATCATGGCACTCCGATACAATCCTCGTGAAATACGAAGCCTGGATGTACCGTCCAATCGTTGAAGCGACGCCCTCTATTAACATTTACGAGGGGAGCTACCCCGTCCTCGTTCCCCGGCATCAATCATGCCTGTATATACACATGGTCCGAGGATTCGACTTGCTTCCACCCAGACCCCTACCCTAGCAAACTCTTCCGCACGCTCCGATCAAATCTTTGGTCCACCCATATTGTTGGACGGCAAAGGAGGAGGTTCGATCATCACAAGGAGATCGGTACTCCCACCTTGGCGGCTCTCAACGCGGATAACATGGTTATCCCGGCACTGGAACTTTACTAGACATGGGAGGAGCAATTTTGGTTTCCTATTGGCACTCCTAATTACTACCAGCCATTGTTCCTTGATGACTTGGACAATGTAGAAGTGACGGAAGGCTCCCATGGTCGGCTCATAGCCTAAACTACGGCAGAGAATGATAAAGCTAACCAAAACCCTAGTACCATTGGCTCCTAGCATGGCCGGCACTGCCTTTACGTCGTCCAAAACTCACAAATGAAGGGGTCTCAGGGAAGACGGAGTCCTTGTTGGAACCGTTTGAAATAAAAATGGACGTAATCTTGGCTATAATAGAAGGCCGTCTCTTCTTTCTCCGTCTTCGGCTCTATCTTGCCCATATAAGTTAATTTATATTCAGAACGATCCACTTTGTACTTGGAGTACAACTTTTCAATCATGGGATCCCTGTGTTTTGGTGCCCTCTCAATTTGCTTTCCTCGCTACTCGCTTCCTGCCTTCTTCGTCGGACAAGGCGGGCATCACTTGAGCACCTTCAACGAAGGCATTAACTATTTGAGTAGACGAGGAGGGCTCTCCTTCTCTTCCCGTCATATCTCGCATAAAGACGAGGAGACCAAATTATTAACCTCGTCAATGGCCGATTAAATGACGGGAAGGAAGATTCCCTCCTCGTCATTCCATAAGGCCGAGGAAGGAAGATCTCCTTCCTCGTCATTTCATAAGGCCGAGGAGGGGGCCGTACTCGCAGACGCTCACGCATTTCGCGATTGGAGGCCGGGTAGAACAGCCGATATGCTCCACCATCTCGGCACTCTATCCCCAAACACTATAATATTTGGTGACCCGAATCAATCCTATCTATTCTTGTAGAATCCGGTATTGGATGAATAAACGAGAGCGACCATAACCCCTCAACCGCTTGCTTATATCATCCAAGTTCGGCATCAACCATGGACCCTCTCTCTACGATAGACCCTCAAATTTCCAAGTATGATATCCATAACTAATCGGGAGAATGGTCCCAAGATCGAGCCATTTCTAAGGGGAATCAAAAACGAAGGGGAGTTCATTCAATATTCCGTAAATTTCATATAAAATGCAAAGAGAATTAAAGAACCGAAGTTTTTAAAGTTTTTATCAAGAAAAGCTTCAACCTTCAACAATGGCGGTTCTTGGCATGGACAAAATCACTCCTAAACCCTAGAAAACGCTCGGAACATGAAAGGAAGTTATAAGGAAAGGAGAAATTTCATACCCGAGTTTGCAAGAGTGAATGGGATCACGTGCAAAGCGACTTCGCCGGAAAAATTAAGCTCACCTGAACCGGGCTCAAGGTTGCTGTGATCGCCCGAAATTTCTTTCGCCTTTGCTCTCGATTGCTTGGGGTTTGTAAAGAGTAAAATGAAAGGGGTTTTAGTTTTTATACCCTCCAATCCAGGTCAACCCGTGGGTAAAGTAAAGATCCAGTCCGAGTCCCAAGAATTAAATGCGAAATGACGGGTTCAAGGCGTGACAAGACCGGGGGGCCCAATGGCAACCGTCGCCATATGAAGCGACGCCGAGGACACGTGTCGAACCCGTTCGTATTCCATATGCCGAGGACGAGCTAACTTTCTATTCGTCTAAGCCGAGCTAGAAAGTTGGGGGCCACCGAACGGTATAGGCCGAGCTACGAACATGGGCTTGCTTCGAACCGGGCCCAACTATATTGGGCCATGGATATTATATATTCATCAAGTGTTAGGGCCGAGCATTATCTTCCTCGTATGCCGAGGAACATTTACTTTGGCCTTATGTCACCATTCTTGGGCCGGCCTGTCTCAATTACCGAGCATAGAAAAGCCCTTTGCTCGGCATCTCACCAATCACCGAGGGAACAAAAGTATTCTCCCGGCATATTTTCATGTCGGACATTTACCAAATGACGAGGAAACAAAGTCATTTTCCT